>JALPQI010022701.1:0-12224 GCA_025490895.1 Thaumatotibia leucotreta
AACAAAGAAACTATATTCACATCGTGTCCTGTTAATAGATAAAACTTCTTCGCACCGTTTTTGAATATATCTGTCAAATACTCGAGTAAATTTATAGCTGCATCTTTGTCAGCGAGCTTAGTTTTGAAGCATAAATCTTGAAAAGTTTTTAGTATCGCAACTAGCTTCTTCCATTGCTTGTCTGTTTTTATTTCACCCCATGCCACATCTTCGGATGGCATACCGACGTAATACTCCATTAAAAGCGCATCTACAATCCCTCCACCAATCAATAAAGCCCCTGTGAAATTTGCAGGGCATGCCACGTTCACTTCAATATCTAGTTTAGTCTCCGCTTTGCTTAAATCACAAATATTAGTCGTTGAACAATAAGTTGAATTCTCTAAATCTAGAATTCTGTCAATCTCTACATAAGCAGCACTTAAATCAGTGTTATTCAATTTGATCTCCATTTCATTTAGAACAGTGTTTTTAAACTCTTCCGAATCATTTCTTACAGCGACACTAAAAACTGGATCCACTTCTGTGGAATTAATGTAATAAACATCTACGCAATCTCCAAAAGCGCCTTCGACAAATGCTTTAGCGGTTTCTATGGTTCTCTGTACATTATTTGCGTACACGAAAATGTCATCTTTTGAGCAATTTTTCTTTAATAATCCTTCTAGAATCATCAAATCGGAAATATACTTTCCCATAGCAAGTTCTAGAAAACGTCCTCGTGATGTCAAATATCCGGTTGGTTCAGTGAAGTTTGGCCAAGTTTTTTGGGTAAAAAGTTCTTTATATGTAAAAATTGGTGTTCGTACATTATGCCTGGATAAAACTACCACTTGCTTTAATTTAAGACCATGGGATAACCCGAGAAAAGGAATAATAAATAACAGTTTTAACATGGTGGCGGGTTTTCTTAGTGAATGTGCGAAAATTAAATTTCGTAAGTTTTTATAGTAAATTGCAGTAATGGAATAATTTTCCGTATAATGTTCACCTCATCAAATAATATGGCATGTACAGTTAATAGAATATTAAAAGAGAAATAAGATTTTTTTTTCGAGTAGCGCATAATTTTCGTCGTGTTATTCGTGGTTAACGTATAGTGGCAGTAAGAATACATTTGTCACCACCCCAAATCTTCCCGCGGGTGTCGTAAGAGGTGATAAAGGTGGAAGGGATTGAGGTGTCACTGGCCATTCTGGCGTGTCTTTGGTAGAAGATTGATGATGGGCAGGAGCGTCATCATAGTGAACACATTACTGCGATTGCCAATCCGCTTGCTCAGCGTGGCGATTATGGGTGGGTGTCGTAAGAGTCACAATTGAAGTGTCAATTACCATTTCATTGAAGATTCAGATTTTTTTTTCAGCCACTCATCACATCATAGTGGGGCTGCGACCATAAATAACATGGACATCTAACGCCAGCTCAAAAATGCCCCCAAAAACAATTGTTCAATTGTGCCAAGATGGGCAGGACATAGCGCTTTTCTTAACACCGCGCATATGTCGACGCAACATCTTTGACAAATGCTTATAGAATATTGCCAATCAAAACTTTGATGGACCAATCACAACTATTTTTAAATGGCGGTTTAAGTTTTTATAGGTTATTGAAATTCATTACCGTAATGCATTGAAGAGGGGGTGACACTTGTCAACTAAAATTCAGGACCGTTTTTGAAAGGCAATTTAATATGGCGTGCGGCTTCCATGTTTTATTTGTTCGTAGTAGTGGGGATACTACTGCGATCGCCATCCCGCTAGCCCAGCGGGGATCGCCACGGGTATTTACCTCCGAATGCGTCCATACGTATAGATAGGTAATAGTAGGGGCATACGTCCAGCAGTGGACGATACCTATATATTCTGAGGATACCCATTGTAAAAAAATCCTTCATCATTTAAAAATAACACTAATAATTCATTTGTTAGACTGTAATTTTGGCAGTATCTTGCTATTCGTTCCAGTAAATTCGCAGTATTAATTGCTTCATATATATTATTTAATTAAGAGTAATTTAAATATGTAATGCAAATAACGGGTCATGGAGACCTTGACGATCATATTTTAACTCGTGACTTTTCTGAGCAATGCCATGAAAAGTATTATGAACGGTTCCGTAAATTTGGCCCAGATGTCACTAAGGTGATAGGTGAGGTGCGATAATTGTAAAATAATACTTTTACTGACGTCACAGGCTACGGCTACCGCTTATTGGATGGTTCACGTGCTTGTTCGCCGCCAACATAGAATTATTTATAAATAAAGTTATTATAACGCTAATAAACTACTTTTTATTTTCCGAAGTTCGTGAAAATTGTCACAAGGTTTAAGCTCTGAAATGGAATTCGAGATCAATAATGTAAACAATCTATGACAATGACATGACATTACAAAGCCAATGTTAAAGTGACATTCCAGGGGAATAAAACGTTTTATATCGAATGTAGTTTTTAACACCCTTGTAAATTAACGTCGCATTTTGAGATTGGTTTTTTATTTTATTTTATTTAACACTTCACTTACAACTATCCTTACAGGTACTAAATCTAAGACAATGTTTTATGTGTAGATGTAGATAAGCGAAAGTCAAAGTATGTTCGATACACAAAGTATCACAATCGTTAACATATTTTTGTATATGACAATAAAAATCATACATCTGAGTGTCGACGGTTCCTGATTACAAAAATAAAACCTAGAAAATTGCTAGAATGATGTAAATAATCAACATAATCAATGTTTGAAAATGAATGTCGTGTTACTTTAATCTTTAGGATAGTCGGGGAACGAATTTCAGTCTTCATCTTAAGGTGCGTTTAAACCAAAAGAGCATTCGCTGTTCTAGCGTCCGTTCTACGAAATCAACCAATCACGTTTTGTGTACCGATCGAATTTCGTAGAGTGGGAGGTTAGAACAGCGAATGCTCTTTTATTTTGAACGCACCTTTAGTTACGATCGAATCAATTTCGATTCAAATATGAAAATGATTGATTTGTAGGTAAAAATACTAAAATCTGTATACTATGTAATGCTAAATTTTAGGAGTAAATATTAATAAAACAGTCATTTGGTGCACCCTCTTGTTATAATTTTTGAAGTACATAGTTATAAATGGTTCTTAGTATAGTTACCGTATTAAATTACGAATAAACTAGTTATTGTTATAACTGCGAACCAAATGTTTAAGATTTCTTATCATTGCCAGTTGTTGCAAATGTGGAGGGATCTGCCGGGATGTCTCAAAACCACTACATTACTGTTGAACTGGGTATATTCAGAAAATTATTGCACAGAATTACAGAGAATACATGTTGCTCTTAGGGTTAGCTAGTGACGACAGTTTTTTGGTGTTGCCATATAAAATTACCATAGACTAAATACAGATGCGTTCAGCTTTTCATAACATCCTCTGAACCGCGAAAAGGAAAACAGAATAGCAACAACTTGATGTTATTTTTACTCTACATTGACTCTACATTAATTGTATGTTGACTCTACATTAACTCTACATTGACGCTACATTAATTCTATGTTGACTCTACATTAACTAAACATTTGACTCTACAATTTACACAGTTCAATGTCCAAAATAATAATGCGAACCATCTAAAGTTATGTTACACACAATATGGTACAGAAAGCATAAACATTCATATCACAATAAAATGGTCAATCATAATGTGAACCACAAAGAGTTCGATGTCATACATACTATAGGTACTGTCAGCTTAAACATTAATAACACAATAAAAATGGTCAATTGAGTATCATTATTTCTCCATGTCAATATTAATATTATTATAATACTTAGTCACATTAAACATGTCTTTGGTTTCAATATAAATTAAATTAAACATTACAAACATGATAATAAATACCACCAAGTCATTCAAGTCAGTCTTAAGAAATATTAATATTATTAATGAATAATAGTGTAGCTTGCCTTCCTATACTTAATATAGGACTTTACAACTTACACTTACAATCATAATACAACGCAAAAAATTGCAGATATATAACAATCAATATTTAAAAAAAACAAGTATAGTACAAGTAGATACTATGCATATCACTGAGCAATATTGACTTGCTATAATGTCAGTCTTATGTTGATAAAAATAATAAAATTTACTAAATAAATTTAGTTTCGTTAAACAGAATTATTGTTTCATTTCGTTCTCACATAGACTAATTAGGGATTTTGTAAAGCTTTGCGTTAGTCAAGAAATCGTCGCGGTAATTTTACGACCCTACCGAGCCTAGTGGAAGCAATGGATGGCTGGGATTCACTACTCACCTGCCGTGGGGTCTCGTCCGAGCTGCGAGGTACACCTGCCTCTAAGTCACAGTTAGAGTGCGAGTGTAGGTCGATTTTCTCAGGTTCACCAATACCTTCGTCAGTAGTGGATCTCAGCCACTCTTCAGATGCTGCCGACAGCTCTAACGGATAGAGCCTCTGACAAGCCCTCGATTTCTCACCAGTCGCTGTCCTTACTCTCGCCACCCTTGTCAGTCCGTCAGAACCTGAAACCAATTCTTCAATGATACCTAAAGGCCATTGAAGGCGACTCGACTCAGTCTCGACCAACACGATGTCTCCAACCGCAGGAAAATCAGCATCACACTTATTCCTGCTAACAAGCAAAGACAAATATTCTTTCTTAAACCGTTGCCGGAAGTCGGAGCGTAACTTTTGCACATACTTTAGTCTGACATTCAAACTTTTTGAATCTATTTGATCCATGTCTGGCATGTCTGCGGTAGGCAATGTATGTAAAAACATCATCGGAGTAAGAGGCCGAAGTGCGTCGTCGTCTGTTGTTTCATATGTAAGAGGGCGGCTATTCACAACTGCTTCTACTTCACACAACAAAGTGGAAAGCTCTATGTATGTTACTGAAGCTTTACCTAGTATTCTACGTAGCATCTCTTTGATCACTCTTATAAGCCTCTCCCACCAGCCACCCCACCAGGGAGATGCTGGAGGTAGGAACTTCCATATTACTGGCTGAAGAGTCGTTGATGTTTCCGTTTGTATTTCCATCCAATTCACATTTTGAAGCAAATTTGCCGCACCTTGGAAATTGGTACCTCGATCAGTGTAAATAGTACAAACGCGTCCTCTCCTCGCTATAAATCGGCGAAGGGCCATGAGGAAGCTTGCTGTTGATATGGATTCCACTATTTCTAGATGTACAGCTCTATATGTTGCACATGTAAACAATACTATCCAGCATTTGGTCTTGTCTTGTAAATATAAGGGTCCAGCCAAATCGATTCCTGTTGTTTGAAAAACAAACTTATTTTCAATTCTATCAATAGGTAAGGGAGCCTCCGGTATTCGGTAGTGTTTACTTTTCTGTCTTTTGCATATTACACATTGCTCCTGTAGTACTATAAAAAGATGTTACACTGTAAAATATTTAGGTCTTATATTAGACGAACACCTCTCTTTTAAACAACATATCAATTTGCTTTCCAAAAAAGTTAGAAAGATTATATACATCGTTAAACGTCTAAGGGATTGCTCGCCCAGAGACGTATTAAACATAATTTACCACGCACTTTGCCAGTCAATAATAAAATACTGTATCACAGTCTGGGGTAGCTCCTGCAAAACAGTTCTACTTGAACTGGAGCGCGCTCAGCGTGCAGTTATAAAAGTAATGTTAAAAAAATCATTTATTTTTCCAACAAAACTATTATACAGAGAATCTGGACTTCTGACAGTACGGCAATTATTCATACTTTATGCTGTTATCAGAATTCATAAAAATATACCACACTATGAATCAACAAACCACATCCTAAACAGAAGAATATACCGAGTACCTGTCCCTCCTATCAAAACAACATTTGCCAAACGCTGTGCCTCATATATGCATCCATTTATTTATAATTCTGTATGTAAAATCTGTGATATAAGAAAATTAACGATATTCAAAGTTAAATCTACCTTCAAGAAATGGTTTATAACACTCTCTTATGATGATACAGAAGAAATTTTAACAACATGTTTTAGAAGGGTTGACTACTTACACTAACACACACACTTACACATTCACACTCACACACGTCTTACACAAATTATCTTAATTATTTATTTATTAAACTAATTTTATACTTTAACTTTGTGTTACCTATTAACTGACTTTTGAGTCTCAAGATACAGGCTCAGCCTAGTTTGAGACTCTTGGGATATCTTTGTGATTATTGTTAATTCGTTTAATTATTCAATAAATTATTCTTATTCTTATTCTTATTTAGAGACTATTTTCTTAACAAGCCATCTAGCACTTAAAATCCACATTGTTTCTCTAAGGTTTGATAGCAATGTTGTTGTACCTGCATGTTTTAAGTTCCGATGTGTTTGTTCCACTAAGCGTTGCACAATCTCATGTTTTCCAGGTAAAATGATCGGATTCACAAATGCTGCCGTTTCATGGCAGAGATTCAGTCTTGTTTTTACTCTGATGATACCATTTTCGTCCATTGTGGTGTTAATGTTATTAGGTAGTGTATGCCCTGTGAAACTTTCTCTTTGCAGTAACTTATGCAATGCTCTTTCTGCATACATGTATTCTTCATTACATATGTTTTGTTGTAACCTATATTGTTTCCTTCTTGGGTTCATTCGCAGTATCCAAGCAACCAATCTTACGATTTGATTGTATTTGGAAAAGTGCATTAACCTTGAGCTAAAGGGTGGTGAAACAATACACATTTACTGCTGATTGAAGTTTTTCTTCTTTGCTAATTATTTCTTCATGGACATCATTTTCCAGTGGCTTAGATGCAGGCCATTTCTCCACTGGCAGTCTCATCCATGCTGGGCCATTTAACCAATTACTGTCTATGAATTTCTTAGCATTGCAACCTCTTGAGGGAAGATCTGCAGGGTTACATTCACCAGGTATGTGGTGCCAATCATAAATGTTAGTATTTTCACAGATCTCTTTCACTCTGTTACTAACAAATGGTTTCCATTGGCTGCTTCGTTTTAACCAAGCAAGTGTGACCGCCGAATCTGTCCAGAAGTAAACTTTGTATTTAATACATTTTTCTAATATGCCTGAGTTAATTACTTCTTTGTATAACCTTGATGCTATTACAGCTGACATCAATTCTAACCTAGGACATCTTTTTACCAGATGGTGAAACTCTGCTTTTTGCCATTAAAATTTGTACCTCAACATCTTTGTTTGACTGTTCTTATGTATACACATGCAGCAAAAGACTTCTCACTTGCATCACAGCAAACATGTAATGTTACATCGCATTGTTTCAGTGGTGCCTTGCTCAAACGTCTAGGTATTTTACAATTTTTCAGTAGCGGTGTATATGCAAGCCATTGTTTGAATTTTTTGGCTAAATATTCAGATATTTCATCGTCCCATCCACATTTTTCTGCCCAAACTTTTTGTAATATTTGTTTAGGTACTATGGTAACTGCTGAAATGATTCCAAGTGGATCAAAAGCTTGCTGTGCAACTGAAAGTATGTACCTTTTTGTTATTTTACTAGGTATGGTTCTGACTTTGGGCATGTTGCAGTATATTGCATCTTGCTTTGTATTCCATGTCATGCCGAGCACAGGAACTTCCTCTTCAGTACTATGTTCTTCAGGTGCAGTGATCCATCCTCGCAGGTCAAATTTCGCTTCTTCCATTAATATTTTGGACTGTGAAATAAATTTGTTTACTTCATCACGTGTGTCAAGGCTGGTTACACAGTTGTCAACATAGAATGACAGTTTCAAATGTTGGGCTGTCTCTCTTAGTACGGTCAAATCGTACATAATCTTACCCTAAACTCGCAAATCAAGTAGTATCGCTGCATTTTTGGTATGTTGTTTAGACACCATGGGACAGTATAAAACCATATTTTGCAAGCAAAAAAAAGTTGTGCTAGCTGGGTAGTACGTGAAAAACTGCGAAATTTACGGCCATTTTTTAGTTTCTGATTTTTATTTAAAAAACCTTACGTTTTTTGATATCATATGTAAATAAACGTTTCAAGACTAATAAATTTCCAACAAGTTGAGCTAACATGCATTACCGTAGGTCTTATAGTTTCAGAGATTCGAGACTTTAAAAAGTACCCCTTTTTGTAAACTAGATAAAATTTTGTGTTTTGCTAACGTTTTCGACGTAATATCGCCTCACCTAATTATGCTACGAAAAACATGCAATAGTGACCTTATAGCGCACTTAATATTCTTTAATTTAAGGGTAAAATTAGGTCAGTGAACTTTGTAGTTGAAAGTATAAACCCGAAATTCCAAAGGCAGGAGGCCCGCTATCTAAGTTTTTCATACAAATCGCAAGTCGAGTTGCAAAGCTGCAATTTTGGTATATTATAAAGGCCTTATAGATATATACGAAAATGCATATTAAAAGAAAAACAAAAAAATAATTTGGGCATAGGACGTAAGAAACGGAAAAAAATTCGCACTTTTTTTAGTTTTTGACGTTTAACTAAAAATCTATTATCTTTTTGATACTAATTGCTATAAAACTAAGAAAGAACATTAAATTTGAAAGGATTTGAGCTACGTTACTTCACCGTAAGTTATATACATTTTGAGATACGACATTTCATAAAGTGCCCTTTTATCAAAACATAAACAAATTTTAGGTTACGTTAAAGCTATTCACTAAATATTGGCAAAACGTTCGCGCTAAGGGAAAAAAAGTAATTGTAGATAATAACTATATTAAATTTGAAACAAATTGAGCCGATAAGAATTACTGTAAGTCTTATAGTTGGGGGTATGCGAGGCTTCAAAACATGCACTTATTTTCTTAACTTAATGAAGGGCACATTTAGAAATGTCGTATCTCTAAATCTATATAATTTAGGGTGATGCAAGGTAGCTCAAATCCTTTCGAATTTAATATTCTTTCTAAGTTTTGTAGCAATTGGTATCAAAAAGATAATAGTTTTTTAATTAAACGTCAAAAAGTAAAAGAAGTCCAATATTTTTTCTGTTTTTTTCGTCCTATGCCGAAGTTCCTTTTTTGTTTTTCTTGTAATATGCATTTTTGTACGTCTTTATAGCGCCTTTATAATATACTAAAATTGCAGCTTTGCAACACGACTTGCGATTTGTATGAAAAACTTAGATAGCGGGCCTACTGGCTTTTGAATTACGCGTTTTTATTTTCAATTACAAAGTTTACTGACCTGATTTTACCCTTAAATGAAAGAATATTAATTGCGCTATAAGATAATTATTTCATGTTTTTCGTAGCATAATTAGGTAAGGCGATATTAAACCAAAAACGTTAGCAAAACTCAACATTTTATCTAGTTTACAAAACAGGGTACTATTTGAAGTCTCGAATCTCTGAAACTATAAGACCTACGGTAATGCATGTTATCTCATCTTGTTACAAATTCATTCATCTTTAAACGTTACCTGACACATATGGTCAAAAAACGTAAGGCTTTTTTTATAAAAATCAGAAACTAAAAATAGACAGTAAATTTCACAGTTTTTCACGTATAACGCAGCTAGCACAACTTTTTTTTGCTTGCAAAATGTGGTTTTATGCTGCCCTATGGTGTCTAAATAAGGTAAACGGCCACTATTACGTGATAGTACGCTATTACGGTAGTTTTCACTTACGCGCAAATAATAAGAAATCAGAATATCCTATGTTTAAATTATAAACGGGTAAAAAATCTACGTTGTTTATGCTTTTTAACAAACGAAATTTCAAAATTATTATACCTATACTTTCCGCGATATGTCACTCGGAAAAGTCAGTGTGCCGCGAACAGCTATTTGGTGTGCACGCGCCGAGCGTAGCCGTAAGGTTCGCGCTCTCATTTGTTAAGCTCATAAAACGCCAAAGGTAAGTCCTTTTGATTTGAAATTTCTAGAGTGTTTCTTTGAGTTCTTTAACTATCGATTTGACACAGAAAAAGGTAATATTTAAACATAGAAGTTGCTAAAAATTGCAATTGATTGACTCACGGAATAAGGTGCACCTAATTTTTGGTATGTCCCTTATTTCGTGATACTACCGAAATAAGGGAATTTTTGACTTATTTTAATTGATTGTTTATTAATATAACAACTAAAGTAAATTGTATTGTAAATGAAAAACTAGATACTGTATTTACTTAAGTTTAATTTGAGCTAATTCCGGTATAGGTTTTTTTCACTTGAATTCTCATAAAACGGGCTTAAACCTGACCCAAATTCACAGTTTTTAGGTAAATTCACATATTACTTACCAGCATAAATGTGGTTATAATTAGGTTTACTTTACTTATTGTTGTGTGTGTTTGTTACATTTAAGATTGTTTATAACTCTTCAACGTAATTTATATATTAACTTAAAAAAATAATCGCGGGAATTTCAAAAAGTCAGTATCACGAAATTAGGAACCAACATTTATTACTTTTCCCTAATTTCGTGATAGTGTAAACTATAGTAGTGGGTAACAAACAGACATGTAAGTATCGTAAATTTACCGATAGAGAGACAGTAGGGTAGACCGAGGAGAATCGGATCACCTGGCGAATCGGATCAAGGTCAAAAATACCTATATTACTATATGTATTAATGTTTTAAACATTTCTTCAAATTGAGCGCAATTCAGTTGAGCCACATTTCCTCGTAGGGTAGGCCGAGGAGAATCGTATCACCGGGCGAATCGGATCAAGGTCAAAAATACCCATATTAGTGTTTTACATTTCGTCAAATTGAGCGCAATTAAAATGAGTCACATTTCCTCTCTTTGTCCTCGATCGCTTAATAAAATAATAGTTATTTATGTGGCTGGCGCATAATAAGAGGCATGAAACACGAGTGTGGTTTTATGAAACGAGCCGTAGGCGAGTTTCATAATATGATCACACGAGTGTTTTGATGCCTAATTATGTACAGTCACATACATAACCGTATACTTAATTACTTATGTTCTGATTTTCATTTAAGGTAGACCAAAGCGAATCGGATCAAGGTCCGAAATCTCTACGTATATTTTTTAATTAACGATTAAGGACAACGAGAGGAAGTGTTGCTCAACTGAAGTGTGCTATTGAGCACACTTAGTATTTAAAAAAAATCTTCAAATTGTTGAAGAATCTTTTAAAATACTAAGGGTGCGTTTTACCAAATTTTGATTCTAATAATAATGCTTACTCTGGGATAGTAATGTCAAAACTCCATAGTAATTAGTCACTAGTATCTGAGAGTAAGCGCTATTCTTACAATAAAAGTGTGGTAAACTCGAGCCTTAGAGATTTTGGACCTTGATCCGATTCGCCCGCTGATCTGATTTACCCCGGTCTACCCTAATTAATGTTTATTTCGTTATCAATCAAAGAGAGGTTTTTTGTTTATTGTTTAATGTTCAAATTTATTTAAGTTTGTTTTTAACCGCCTAAAGAGTATTACGGTATGCAAATCGGTAGATTTTATCTTGTTTAATTATTAAGAAATAAAAACTTTAAGCTAGATCTCATTTAACCGTGTTGTTTCATTTAAATGATATCCGTATGGTATCTTAACTTAAGCAAGTTCGTTAAAAATAACATTTTGTTAAAGAAACAATAGTCATTTACTCTAAATATCTTTATCACGAAATAGGGGCCGCAAGTTCACGAAATTAGGAGCAGCGCCGAATTTTATCACGTAATAGGCAGCAAATAAGACGTTCACAATTAAATTAATATATAAAAAAGTTTGAGCAAAATCTATAAAATGTATGCATAAACTAACTGTCAAAGAATCAATATAACATATTCAGAAGCTTTTGTAGTGGTATCTTGCTAAGATTTTTATTTAAAAATACACAAAGTCTCGAGACCCTTAACATACCGTAATAGGGGACATTTACCTTAACATACCAAAAATGCAGCCTTACTACATGTTTTGCGAGTTTAATATACGATTTGACCGTACTATCTATATTGTTCGAGACAATTTTCTAAATGGAATTTAATTGTAGCCATTAATAAAAATGGACTGCAATTTATTCCAAACACAGCTCTATTATGTTGATAGACTATTAACTCATCGCATTTATCAGGATTTTTCCACCAAAGAAATTTTAAATAATTGCGGTCGGCTTCAACTATAGATAGCTGTAAAAATGCCTTAGCAATATCGGCAGTTACTCCATAAGCACCTCTTCTAAATAAAATTAATAATTTTGGTATTAATTCTATCATGTTAATACCTTTTTCTAGACAGTCATTAAG
>JALPQI010022702.1:0-18705 GCA_025490895.1 Thaumatotibia leucotreta
TTTGCCGGCCTAGGCCATCAACGAGGTATTTCCCGGCCACTTTTTAGGTACGTAACTACAACATTTTATTGCATGTTTGAGAAAATAAATATTAACATATCATTCTCACGCAGACTATTTACCTATGTAGAATTGCATACCGCATTCTACGTTTGCTGTATATTCAAGCCTGCATTCTGGAATAAAATTAGATTACGAGCGGGCGGCCGTAACCGTGTCAAGTGCGATGTTTTATTCACGCTCCACTGCACTACTTGCACTAACTGACCATTTGTAGGTCTTAATCCGTTGTGATAAGGTTTACAAATAGTCAGCTAACTGTTTACACTATGGGTCGATGGTAAAAATAATAGACATTCAGACGCCCTACCGCGAACTACGAACGAAGTGTTGCCTCCCTGTCACACTTACATACGAATTCACGAGTGCGAGAGAGAGGCAACACTTCGTTCGTGGTGCGCGGTAGGGCCTCAGGGCTTCAATTAAAAAATTTAACGTTTCATTTTAATGTTTCGAAGTTACTTTAATGTTAGTGCTCATATTTTAAAGACAAACGGGTCTTAATTGCGTAAACTTACGTTTAATTATATTCTGACGTTTCGGGCATGACGTTTCATCCGAGGTCGCTGTTCGAGTGATAATCGTGAAAAAAATCAATATAATGTTAGTGCTATTTGAAACGATCGTCATTTTTGTTTTCATTATGTCCTTATAATAATATGGTATACGCTATATGCAGGTGTATACAATAGTGTTGGTATATTCAAGGGTCTATTTGACTGAATAGGCCCTTAAATAACAGTAAATTATGAATATACCTCGATTTTTTTTAGCAAGAACGAGAGATTGGCAAAATTAAACATCGACATAACTGTATTTAATACCTATCAAAAGAACGAATACTAACAAAATATATACTATAACGCCATAGAAAATAATTAATAAACGAAGTATTCGTTATTTAAAAAAAAACTAGATGAATCCTGTATTTCATGGTTTTACCTGATTTTACGAAGTTAATAATATCTTTATGAGAAGAAGGTGTAGCTATGCCTCGATAACAGTTATGTCGATGTTTTATTTTGTCAATCTCTCGTTCCTGCTAGAAAAATATCTAGGTATAATTAATTATGAAATAAGCGATTAAGCGACAATTGGTCAAAACGGGAGAATTAGCTCAAAGCAGGACCTTGAATCGATACTTTTTAAGCAACTACGACAGTTGTTATATAATATCTTAAATAAATAAAATATACCAAATGTAACAGCCAGGGTAGAAGCAAGAAAACCCCCGAGCCTGTAAGTCATCCCGTTCGCAATGCTGTCCAACTTGTACTAACTTAGTGCAACATGGCCCGTGGGAAATGAATGCAAAATGCATCGGAACAATAAATAAATGTCAATAAAACTCATAGGGGATTCCGTTGCTCAGGTAATATCCAATATTTGAAGTAAGATAAAGTACAAGTTGTAACAACAAGTGTTTTAGAATTATATCTGACGTGAGACTGAAACACATTTGACCTTTTTTATTTTTGGGGATACCCAATTAGAGTGAAATAAAAAAAAAACAATTTTTGTCAGGTTTATAACAAAATTTAAGCACTCAATTTCAATAAAAACTCGGTTTTGGTGTTCATTTTAAATATAAACTAAAAACGCTGACCATGCTTAAATACCTACAGATATCATGCTTAATTTTCGTGATTAACCTGACTGCAATTAAGGTAATTTAATGTCACGCTAATCGGGTGTCCGTAAAAGTGAAAATGCCAATTTACATGTACGTGATTTAAGTCGATAATTGCTCGAAACGTTTCGATTCGATCGAAGTGTTGTGTCGCCGGCATAGGAGTACATGTAATCTTTTCGGTCAAACACGCGTGTCACTGTCATAGGATTTCTATAAGATAATTTGGATTGGTTTAGCATGGCCACTTAGTACCGGGGGCGAACGTGTTAAAATAAGCAAGTAAGTGTTCTTTGATAGGTACCTTTTTCCTTCCACTTTTTAAAATGAGAATTTGACACTGAATAATCTCAAAAACAAATCACTGTTCTTGTTACACTGTATTCCAGCAATACGCGATTTTATTCCAAGCATTCGTGATTTACAATGCGGAACCACCATCTTACGGAAACGGAATCAATATATTTTACTCCCGCTGACGCCATTAAAACGACATTATTGAAAAAGTTACTAGTTTTGGCACGTGCAGCGTTTTATATATGTCACATAAAACTCTAACCTTAAAGGTACAAGGTCGATTTTCCTATAGATCGTCAACTCAGAAATGCTGACCGCTCAATTCCTTTTAATTTATGGCACTGGCAATCTATAAAAACGGATCAGGGTCGCATTTGAACGTTCCAAATTTAAATTTCGAAAAACATTAATCTAGAGGGCGTTTTGAAGGATCAAAAACCATTGCCTAAAAGCATTTATTTTAAAAGAAAATCGGGGAGGTAATTTATAAACGCAAGCACTAACAAAAGAGTTTTTAGGAGATATTTTATAGGGGAAGCTATTGGAATGGCGGGCAATGTGGTAGAATTGGAGCGTATTCCATTATACAAATTGGACATCTGACAGATATCCGCTTTTAAATTTTAGTTTACTTCCTGCTGCTTTTAAAATGGCACAAGAATAGAGTTCTATAACTGCAATATCGTTTTATAGATTTCAATATCTCGTTTCCAACTTTCCATTGAGCAATCAGGAAGAAAGAAACGAAGTTTTTAGCGTTCGAGACCGAACGTGAAATATTATCAACTTAACTTTAGTCGTAGTTTAAATAGATTTAGTGATTCATGCATAGCGTTGAAAATTTCCGGATTAAATCCCGTTTCTTTCCAAACAGCTCGTTTTTTTCCAGATTTTTTTGAAAAAAACAATGGAATTTTCCACTTTAATTTTCAACTCTAAACCAATGAAAATTAGGTCTAATTTTCACTTATACCAGGAGAACGCGATGTCACAGAGGAAAAGTCAATTGAAACAGACGGCAAGGAGTGACAGTAACAGTAACATTGATTGTTTCTGAAAAAATCCAAATAAAACGGAAAAAAACGAAGTTTTCATACATTCCCGAAAAAAACATTTTGTTTTTTTCCGACATTTTCAACGCTATTCATGCATCATACATTTTCACACATTAGGTATTTTAACGAAATAGAATTCGCCTTTATATTTATACAGCGTGTGTATTTGATACGGGCGAATATTTTAGTGGCGATTACTATCGGACCTAGGGAACCTATATACATAAATTTATTTTAGAAATTAAGGTATTTTTTTTTTCATACAAAATAATTGAGCCCGCAATGTATTGCATCCACTGGTAGCCACATTACTTAAAGTAGACATAAGTATCTAAACGTCATACGAGTCTCATGTCAGTTGGCCGGCATACATTGCTGCTGGGTTGCACTTTAGAAAAATCATTACACCTAATCAACAACAAAATTTAACGAAATGGTTATCTTATACGACTCGTAGGATCAGATATTATAGCTGGATTAATTATTCGCCCGTATCAAATACCCACGCTGTATATTAAATAATAATCGGTAACCTGCCTTTTCGCAGAATTTCATTTTGCCGAATATGACTTACCTTCGTGTTTGCCGTGTTTCGGGGTCAGCCGGTGTATTTACCAGCATCTAGCGGGCCAGCAAGGCGGTGGCAACTAACAGGTTACTGATTGTCTCCTGTTCGTTGCCGCCGCGATTTGGGCTCTACTTTTCACTTACGATCAGGTGGAGTGGAGCCACTTTGTTGTGCCAACGTTATTTTTATTGGGTCGGCAACGCGCATGTGACACCCTGAGGTTGCAGGCGCCCATAGGCTACGGTGACTGCTTTCCATCAGGCGGGCCGTATGCTTGTTTGCCACCGACGTGGTATAAAAAAAAAAAAAAAATATCACTTGCCAACCAACTTTTCGCAGATGATTCAATTGGCATACCAACATTTACCAAATTATTATTTGCCAACTTTCATTTGGGCGAATTTTCATTTGCCAACTATGAGTAAACCTACTCGTAGTTGCCAGGTTAGGTTGGAACATGATAATATGCGAAGGATACGTCTGCGTAACGTTGGTTTGCCATGTGATGATTCTGCCAACTGAAACTATGGGACTAATAGTTTGGAAAGTGATAATACCCCATAAAATTTTCGGCTACCTACCGTAATAATCGCATACTGATTGAAAAAGTGTACAGTCGACGTCAAAAATATCATTACGGTTTAGGTGCCAAAAATATATTTACACGACCTTAATGTCAAGGTAATACAGTCGTGTAAATATATTTTTGACACTTAAACCGTAATGATATCTATGACGTCGACTGTACAATGACCAGCGATCGGTTTTTTGGATTCTCCCGGTGGGTCTCCTATAGTAACTTGAAAAATAAACTTTAATTATATTGCCATATTTCTGTTTCATTAAGTATGCTCTAGTGTGTATAATACAATAATACGAGTAGTGTTAAATACATTTTTATAGTCACACCCGTATTTTTTTTATACGCGTAATCCCGCTAGGGGGAATCCAAAAACCGATCACAGACAATGATTGAAAATTATTTCATGTATTTTTTTTTCAAAAATCAACTCCTACGTTTACGCGGTAAATTCATCGATTGTGGTCATTATTTATAGCATAAGTCCAGCAGTGGCCGCCAATCAGCTGATAAGGATGGATTGGTTAACATAATTTAGATTTCTACCAACCACAATAGTTTTTTATTCGAAAACAACGGACCAAATACCTATACTCAGGTTTTCGACGCCATGACAAATACAAAAGCTGTCACTCAGTGGCCACACCACCAAACTGTCAAAACTGAATGTGACGTAAAGCTCAAAGTTCCACTTGCGTGTATTGTATAGCTTTGTGCTTCTGTGGATCCTGACTTATATTTCGGCCTCTAGCGTTGAACAAGCGACCGATATATCAGTCACTAGCATCCTAAAGGTTAAATTTCTCTATTCTGTCTCAGTGGAGCAAATAGCTCAGCTCTGTGGCCTGTTTCGCTCATCAAAATGCACATAAGAATGAGGAAGAATCCGAGCTTATCTCATTTCAGACCGAAAATGTCGCTGACGATAAATAAAACAGCGGTTGTCTTATTTCGGACCCCCTGTAGGAAAGTGCTAACTTTTATACCTTAGTTTATTATATTGTACGTGTCTAAAATTGCGCCCACGTCCCAAGTTGTAAAATAAAATATGTAATATTTGAAATAGAATATTTTGTCGGATTATATCGCTTATTAATTCAGTTTAACTACATCCCGTTTGGAACACTTTACAGGGTTTCACCCACCACCACGAGACCACGTTTTATGACTATTATGTTTATTTCATGAGTAACTATGGCGGTAACGCCGGTAACCGAAGAATATGTTACGTAATATTTAATTTTATTTACATTTTAATAACTATCATCAACGTCATATTGAAAAATTCTTCCGTAAGTTCTGGTCTTAAGTGTTTTTGGGAATTGAACCCTTATAGAAATGCGACTAGTTTCATTTGTTTCTAATACGAACGGTACAAAACAAAAGTAACTCTATTACTAGTTCGCAACTTTTAAAGTAAACTGTAAGTAATTTCAAATCATATTCAGGGTTCTGTCTCGCTTACTCTAACGAAAGCGTAATCGGATAGACAGAGACAGCGTCATCGTTTGCAAATTTGCAGGCGTTCTATCTCGGAATGCGAGGACCCACTCACCGCTAGTCTCATAATTTATTACACTTCTATATTTATACAGGGTGCCCATGAGGAAAGGAAAAAAATTCAACAGCGGATTTCTGACCTTTGAAGTTAAAAATGTCATATGAAGTTTTCTGCTTTCAGTCTATTTGAAGAGAAACTTCGACGTTTTCTTAAAACCGTTTTAGATCGTTACGCTATGATACGATTTTGTCACTATGTTGTCTTAGTCTAGTCACACATAATTGACAGACATCAAATGAACAAAAAAACCTTTAATTAGGTACCTAGCAAATGTAAAAAAAAACTCTAAAGTGCATTTTTTGCGATACTTTCATTAATGAAATGTTTTTTTTAACATTTTTTGCTTCTTTTAGTCTCAGGAATATGCTGTTAGAATTTTTTCCTTTCCTCATGGACACCTTGTATAGAATGATAGATTTAATTTTTAATATAAGAACAAAAAATAATCTGATTTTTATCATTATTAAAGTGAGGGATCCTGTTATCTACCTATAAATAACTCTAGTAACAAAAAATACGCAAAAAATTAATAAGAAAAGATTATTAAAACAAGGATTGTTCCTTTGTGCTATTTCTAGTTTTGAGACCGGAATTCCACGGAATGAAAGTAATCGTTATTGATAAGACGTCAAGTACTTCGTGCCTTTTAATGAGTACTACTAGGAAACCGTTCTTGTGTTCAAATTATTTTTGGACCGTGCCTAATTATTTGCATAATGTATTTTTTATACTAACATTAATTGTATTTTACCTTTTGTATCGTAACTGCCCCTCCTTCTCTAGTAATGTACGATCGAGCGATAGATTTAATTAGCATTTTATTGAATTAAAATACTTCCCGACTTCCCGCAGAACCCCAATAAAATTGATCCTAAGTGATTCATTATGTTGACTATGGTACTCTACATACGAAATAGAAATTAATGAATCGATTATCAAAATTTAAAAATGAAAAAAGATTGTTGTACTAAAAGCAACATTTCAGTAATATCACGACCCTAGCGGCTGCATACGTAGAGTATTTTTTTTTTCTAGATGATATACAGGGTGATTCTTAAGTCATGAGCAGGAGTCAACAGGGTACTAGGGACGGTCACGCTGAGCAACTTTTACTTCGGAGACAACCAAGAAATTGCAAAAATCTCTTAATTATGAGTTAATTCATACTTAACTATCAATTAAGGATCAATTAACTCATAATTAAGAGTTTTCTTTTTGGTGATTTCTTGGTTGTCGCCGTAGTGAAAGTCGGTCAGAATGACCGTCCGTAGTAGCCTGTTCACTCCTGCTCATGACTCATGACGGATATTTTATTGACACTTGAGACGGCCAATACTTATAAAAACATAATCACATAACTGTCTGTGTCATTTTCATTAGATGCGAAATCAATATCTCGTTTTAGTATTTTTTTATTACACATTGAATTTATTTATGTAAGGTTGAACTGCTATTAACTAACAAGTGACAACTGTTGCATCAAGATTCAAGATTCAAGATTCAAATTCTTTAATGTACAAAAACACAAGTCAAAACAAAATTACACATTAAAAAGGGAAACAAATCATAATAATAACCTTAATCTAGACATGTCAAAAGAATAAATAAAAAAATAAAACATTTCCAAAACAAAAACATCACATAAAATACCTATACATTATTCACATTAATTAAAGGATAATAATAAACAATAATAATAACCTAGACATGTCAATTATCGTTATAAAATTCCTTAACACTGTAGTATGCTTTCTTTAATAAAAACGTCTTAACGAGATTGACATATTGCTCGTAGGAAGGCACCCGTTTAACCTCCGAACTCAGTTTATTATAAATTTTGACACCCACTACTCGCAAAGAATTTGATGATTTCGCCAATCTGGCAGGAACCGGTATTACATCATTGGCAGTTCTCCTCTGATCAGGACGACGCATTTTAAACTCGTCCAAGTGCTTCCACATAAACTTGGCTACTTCAAGGATAAACATACACGGGACTGTTAATATTTTAAGCCGCACAAAATGTTCTCTCGTTGGTGTGAATGGCGGCACCCCAGCCAATAACCTCACGGCTCTTTTTTGCATTATGAACACCCTGTCCCTATCAGCAGCAAGACCCCAAAGGTCAATTCCATATGAGATAATGGAATTGACGTACGCATAATATGCCATACGGATGGTTTCCTGAGAGAGAGCAGGGGCGAGCCGTGACAATGCAAAGGATGCCTGAGCGAGCCTACCTGAAAGAACATTTATATGAGTATCCCATCTTAAGCCAGAGTCTAAGTAGATGCCCAAGAATCGCGTTTCATGGACCTGTGGTAATTTAACATCATCAACTATAATATCCAGCGGTGTCGGGTACGTTCCTCTTAACCAAAAATGCATGATGAAGGTTTTGTTGAGGTTAATTAAAAACCCATTCGCTCCAAACCAGTCCGACAATTTACTTAGGCGAGGCATCTGTCAAAGCGTGATAAAATGAATATGTCTGTTGTTTTATAAGAATATCCTATATCCCAATTGAGTTGCGTCATAATGATGTCATCGGCACCAAAGTTCCGCTGCCTGGTACGGTCGGCTCTAATAATATGTATTACGATTGTGATCCTTATGCCTTTGACATACGTTCAGAAATGTATACATATTATTAGACGTGACCTACGAACAAATAAAACATGGAAGCCGCACGCCATACTAAATTTCCTTTCAAAAACGGTCCTGAATTTTAGTTGACAAATGTCACCCCCTCTTCAATGCCTCACGGTAATTGAATTCCATGTTAACCTATAAAAACTTAAACGGCCATTTGAAAATAGTTGTGATTGGTCCATTAAAGTTTTGATTGGCGATATTCCATAAACATTTGTCAAAGTTGTTGCGCCGAAATATGCGCGGTATTAAGAAAAGCGCTTTGTCCTGCCCATCTTGGCACAATTGAACAATTGTTTTTGGGGGCATTTTTGAGATGGCGTTAGACGTAAATGTTATACTCATATATGGTCGCTGGACGTGACTGTACTGAGCTAGGAAGCCCTGTGTTACAGGACCCAGTTTCGCATTCCACAGATAACTAAGCTTACACATGTATACAAATTGTACAGAGAGGTATTTTAACACTTTCAAACAAAAATCTTCATTATCAATGGAGTTACAATTTTAAACATTACTCACCATAAGTTACACGTTGTCATTTTGGTTCAGTCACTTTCGATGCACAACCTGAAACAACAACAAATCCAGTTACTGCGGCTGCCAGCTACTACTTCACTGCGGCAATTAGCTTAACTCGAAATTAACCATACTTAGTAAGGGGTCGAAAGACCCCCTACCTTATTGAACGTGTTAATAAATATAGGCACAAAGTAAAAACTTAGTTACTGTGACTACCAACACCAATACATCACTATACCTAGACATTTTTTTAGCAGGAACGAGAAATTCACAAAATTAAACATCGACTAAACTGTTATCAATGAGTACATCCTATTATCATAAGGATATTAGCTTTTTTTTTATGTGACGAAGACAATTGAGCTCTCAGCCCACCTGATGGAAAGCGGGAACTGAGGCCCATGGACATAGTGACCAAAAAATCGCCTATGTGAGGACTATCTAAGTCCTCCTCATATGTGATATGATTTGTTCTAAACTAAGTTTAAATAATCGTTACTTTGTTACGATATTTTATTTAATCGCATTTTCATCTCATCGTCTCTTTGTTAAGAGCTTATTTAACAATTCAACAACATAGCCAATGTTTTATATTTGTTATTCAACTCTTACGTAAATACTTATAAACCTCAATTACTCATTCATGAACAGCAAGAACAAATAAAACTTTTAATCCCGAATTTTTCAACCCCGCAAAACTTGACCGACCTTTACGTTGTTCAAAGTGAAAACATTTTACGTAACTTTATTCATTTCTCGCTTGACCCGTATCTCGCATGTGGGTGGTATAAATTTGCCGAAGACAACCTTCATTGGACTCTGAATTAGGAAAAAAACACTGCTAATCTTAGAACTTGATTATAATAAAATAAACCGTTTCCATGTTTTCACTTTCACACCGTTGCCGGAGTTTTAAATGAAATACATAAATTTGGTGACATTACGTGAACCATAAAAATAATCGTTTATGCCGAGCCTAAAATAACTATTAGGTATTTATAAAATAGACGGACTGGTGTGTTAAGTCAATGTCCAATGGATTTTCAAGAAGTTGAATATTTAGAGCTAGCTACTACTAGCTGTTTTTATACTAGCCGCTACGTCAAGTTTTCTGATCGTATATAAAAATAAGCCCTTTTATTTGATACCCATATTGATGGGATTAAAAAAAATACGTTATCCGCCATTTTATAGCAGCACCCATGTTGGATTGACAATAATACTGAATATACATAATTGTACTGTCACCAGAACCAAAGGGGTGTACCAAATTTCAGATCAATCGGTTGACATAAAGAGGGTGAAATTTCAATTACTAAATTTGACCCAAGAAAACAAACGGGGCAAGCTAAATAAAACCGTTTAAAATAGGCAACTATCCAAGAGGCGTGTGGCGTTGGGCAGCCATGTTGGTCGCATGTGAATGGGCCGACATTTACAGCTGACAGCCGCTGAAGCCATTCAAGCTGTATTCGGATAAGGGGTTTAAATGCCCAGTAACTTAATAACATGCCCGTGGTTTCTACGAGGGGATATAATAATAAATCATGGGACAATACACAAGTCGACCTACTTCCACAGTTCCACACTGCTCCTGATAAGACGTGTGATGTGGGTACAAGATAGTAGTACATACATCTATTGATTTTGGACAACTTTGGCTATTGGGCCAACTTTATGAACAACTCTTTCATACATTTTGGTCAAAATTAACTTACTCGTATCTTCGACCATTCCTATAAAACATAATTTTTTGCGTTTTCAGAGTTCGTCCCCTAAAATCGTCGAACAAAATCATTAATTTAGATTTGATTATGATTATCTTGTACTATCACGTTTTTGATTTCTCCTTGTAAAAACACAATCTCATTCTGTCTTCCTTTCGTTGCCCTTGGCACCGATTTAAACAGAATAAAAAAAAGATTACTGACATTGTTAAAGGTATCATTTACATTATTTATGTGACTAAGCAATAACTTTGAATATTAATAAATAATAGTATAAGCTAAAATTTTCAGACAAATATCGGTCTAAAACTCGGGAACAACGTTACATCAGCATTATTAATCAGTAAGAATTCTCATACTACATCTGGGTGCTTAGACAAGTTGCCAATCGCTAACGCTTAATCGTCAATCGTAAGCGAAAGGCAGCTAACTGTCTTTGTCGCACTAATACGAAAGAATGACAGAGAGGGAAAACTACGATACGCTACTAAGCGTTAGCGATTGGCAGCTTGGCTAAGCATTCTGATCATTTAGGCGTGCTTCTAGAGTGGACTAAGGATCCAATTGGTTAAGAACATTGGTATAGGTATTAAGGCTTGTTCACGAAATAAAGTAGCCATTGCTGTATAATTCTTATTTTTGTATGAGATCATACCTTAGTATGGGTGTTATTACAAAGAAAGGCTCTTTGCTTATCTTCTCGGACGCTGTTGTAGATATTCATTTTTTTTTCCATAATTATGGACTTTTTAAACTTCTGGATTTAACTAGTGTTTCTTCTTAATTTTACCATTTTGGGTTATTTAGTTTCCCTATGGGTCTTAACTAAATTATAATAGCGATACTATAATAAACTGTGAATCTTGTGCCTACAATTTTTATTAACTATTTCAAGACTAACATTGTTGAAATCGTCTCGGAAGTTCACACTTTTTTGGACCTTAACTTTTGCATTAGGCATTATCTGAAGTTATTTTGATTTTGACGACGTTTCAGTGAATGCTTTTGGATATTGGATTGTTAAACATAAAACAGTAGAATCAATCTACAGTCCCATGGCTGTTAGAACTACATGGGACTGTTGCGTAACATTAGAGACTGATTTTACGATGGCTACTTTATTTCGTGAACAAGCTTTATGTCATATACTAACCCCCGTTAGCATATCCGCTTACATTAGATTTGCACACTGAATAGAATTTTTCGTAGGAGTAGAGGAATGCTCACTTTTCAACCCCATCCACGTCGTGCAAATATAAAGCGATCTTCATTTATTTCCCGTCGTGCGTATCGTGGCTTTTTCTTTTTCATAACGTACACTTTTGTACATTCCCGCGATGTAAATGTTCTAACCATAAATTGTTTATGATCGCTTTATTTATTTTTTACCTCGATTTTCGGCGGCGAATTTTTTTGTAGAAATATAAACTTAGAAGGAAAATTGTTTGAAGCGGAAACATTCATGTTCCTGTAACTTGCTGTTATGAAAATAAAGAGGAAAGTAAAATATACAGCCATACTAGGAATGTGAAATTATTTATAGGTATATCTATCTTATTTCTTTCCATATGTACATATAAGCAATATATTTACCTTCAGAACTCCCAGGAAGATTTGACAAAAATTATCTAAAACTAATTTAAAAAAAATACCTTTTAGGTTTTGAAATAATTCGTAATCACACGGAATCTTTTCTTCGTCTTCCTTTGATTGGAGATTTTACGTTTTCCCTTACCAAATTTCGATTTTGATGCGCCCAAAAATTAGTCCTAATATTTTTATTTTATTTATAAAGGAATCATCATCATCATCATCATCATCTCAGCCATAAGACGTCCACTGCTGAACATAGGCCTCCCTCCCCTCTGGACCTCCACATGTACCGGTTAGATGAGAGATGAGACCTGCATCCAGCGTGTCCCGGCGACCAATATAAAGGAATATTAACAGATAATTCACCGTGCAAAATCATAATAACCTACCTCGCTATCCATACAAAAACACGTTTTCTTAGCCAAGTAATTCCTAGTAAATACTTTTAGTGTGACTACCTTAAATAAAATAGCCCAGGTATCACACACCTAGGTCACCCAGTGGGTAGCGTGAGTGACGGCGACGGGTCACGCGACGCGGGCGCAGCTACGCTATAAAAAGCTAACCTGATTTAGTGGCGTTTTGCCCTAATCATACCAGCGATTCCGGATTTCCGGCACAATTAATTACGACAGTACGTAAGCGCGCGTTTTTTAATTTTTAAATGTGTTTTATTTACAATTGTTACTTTGGATATGATTTCATTGTTGTTTTTCTTTTGTTGTGACAAGTGCTACTCACCATTCATTTATTAAAGATTGATGATAGGCAGCAGCATCATTATAAAGGTCTCTGCCCACTAGACCGTAGCATACCATGACCGTAGCATGAACGTATCAGACACGGAATGTGAGACGACACGGACTACTATGCCCACTATAACGTGTGTACATCGTTTCATGTCCGTGCTAAGCCCGTTTAGTGACCGTTGCATCCGTGTCGTAACCACGTATCATCCGCGTCGCAATTACGTATCATCCCCGTAGTATGAGCGATTCATATCCGTCGTTATCGTTACATTGTCACAGTTTTATCAGTTGCAAATTGTTTTCGCGCCCTTTAGACTACTATCGCTGTGCTAGTATTTTCCTAGGAGTTTATTTCTACACCTATTTTTCTGAGCAGACATCGTAAACTGCGATCGAAATCCATTGAAGTACCTACTAGAGTTGTTACTGAGTAAAGTCAAAGTCAAAAATTAATTATTGAGTAGGCTTGTCAACAAGCACTTTCGAATCGTCAGTTATGCTACTTATACATTTATATGGCGGAATGTGTTTATTTATCATTAATATTATTATAGCATTGAATTACACTTATCATTGTCTAGGTAACCTAGACATAAGTGTAATCTATGATATTAAACTAAAACTTCTTGGAATTGGTAAATATATTGTCTATATTATGAGAGTACATTTATGTTCTTGTCATGATTGTCAATGTGACTCCGTCAATTACTGGTTTTGTTTGATTATTTTTACATCTTCTAATAGTTTTGGAACAATAATTAATTTGAAATAACAATAAAGCAGCTGCTAAAGAGCATAAGTTTTTCGATAAAAAAGATATCGATTTTGTGTACATATTGTAATAAAAATCTAAAACCAATAAAATTTATTTTAGAAAGCCTCATCAAAAGCATGGTTCTTACCATGTAAAAAAAGAAACAAATTGTGCAATATATCTGGATAAATTCGTTAAGTTAATATGACTGTTTCAAAATTGATATTTCTTTTAATTATTTTGTTTGTAAGAAACGAAGTAATTTTTCAATCTCGATGAAAATCTTCGGTTTACGGGCGTACAATCAATTTAGTAAATTTTTCAGAAAATAGCGATGCTGATTATATTATTCCCGTTGTCTCGCCATAAGAAAATTATTACTCACTATCAAAAGTGAAAAATTTGGAGTTTTGGATAAAAATTGTAAATACAATACAAAAATGTAAATAGAACCCGTATGCTCACCGTTTCGCCGCCTGCGCACACCGTACCGGCAACGTTGCGTGCCATGCACGTAGCGTGTCGGGGCCGGCAAAATATTCTCGCCGACAATTCTTACCGGTCCGTGCATGGCACGCGACGGTGTTGGCCGGCGACGGAACGTCCTAGTGGGCATAGTCTCATACTTTTCCATACAAAGAATATTTTTTTGTCTGATACGTTCATGCTACGGTCATGGTATGCTACGGTCTAGTGGGCAGAGACCTTAATGGACACACTACTGCGATCGCCAAATCGCTGGGCCAGCGTGGCGATTATGAGCATTACATTTTAATGCGATCATACTGACCTTACCTTACCAATAGTTACGGTTTAACATTTTTTGGACATGTTGGAATTGGGTTTTATTTTATTAGTTTTAGTTTCAAACAAACCCAATTAAATTGATTTTTTAAAACAATTTTATTTTTAAATCGATGAGAACATTATTTTATGAATAAATCAAAAATGGAGTTACTACCTTTAATCTCCTAATAACAGTGGTATGAGAGTAATTGGAGAACAAAGATCACAGTAGTATGAATAGAATCCTAGTTAATAATTTGACCGTTAAAACGTTGCCACAGAACCATATCTTTCTCGCAGCTCGCAAGCCATTTAGAGGCCAAGGTCAGTCAACATTCACTATACTCACAGCAATAATAAGCAAAAAGTCGTAACCCTGCGCTAAATCGTATTCACATAAGACGTTTAGGATTTAGGCGACCTGCTTCATTTCTCGTCAAAAGCACTCATAGCCGAGGTGCTAGGTCGTTCTAACCTGCATATAGAGGCATTTGTAAGAGATAGACAGTCAATAGGTTTGCCATTTAATACGGGATCGAATCGCCTCGTAGGTTATTAAGGCTAATTGTTTCTATTCATAAGACTACTTAGCTACGCCGTAGCGGTTCTACGCCGTAGTACGTCTACGACTATGTAACGTATTACGCAAGTTCTTCGAGTGTTTATTCATCGATTAAAAGTCATATAATCGTTATAATTTAAAACTGGTCTACCTGTGCTCTTAGCTGGCCTAATAGTGTATCAGCAAAATTCAAGTATTTTTTGGTTACGAGTACTCGTTGACTGTGTTTGTGTACACACGAAAATGTTCAAAAATATGTCCCAGTGCACTCTAATTCTGTGTAATAAGGACTTAACACGTTCAACGCCGGTGACACGCATATATATGACCGAAAAAACTGTACTCCTATGCAAGTGACACACATACGTGATGAAAGTAATCTAATCTTATTCTTATAACATGAGCACCAGTATCCAGTGACACGCATGTGTGACCGAATAGATTGTACTCCTATGCCGGCGAAACAAGTTGTGTCAAAAACGTTCGTATTTCTATGCCACTGGCATAGGACTAAGACTCGATTTATGCTAGTGGCACAGGAATAAGGTTTTTTGATCATGTATGTGTGGCTTAGGAGTCAGATTTTTTGGTCACAGACGCTGTGTCTAACGTGTTACGCTAACATTGATCGCTGGGAACTCCCAAGGGGAGTTCTCTGTGGGAGGTCAATTTTCACTACAAAGCGGAAAAATCACGGGATCGGTTACGAGCGTAGCGTACTCGCTGGCATTCAAAGTGTTAACAGAGTTAACAGAGAAAATAAATAAAACTAATTTAAGTACGTATAAGACGAAGTCGTAAGATCCAATGTACATAACAATGTACATAGTTATTGCAATTCAGATTTGAATCTTATATTGAAACAATTAAACTAGGATTTCTATTGTTTCATTGCTTTTTGAACAAACAAAATTCTTACCAATTTATATACGTATAGTTAGAACAAGGTGGAAATTAAAAATAGGAAAAGAAACTAAGGTGTAAAATTTACGAGGCTAAAATAACATTAATTCATATGCGAACTTAGAGAGAGGGTAAGAGATAAGTATGGCATTTAAAATCCTCCCTTTTCGGTGATACGATTAATTTATTCATTAATTATTCATGTCCCGAATGCCGATCATACATCGAAAGACGGGGTTGGGCAGGAATGTGTCTCATCAAATTATTGACACAAAAACCGGTCCATGTATTTCTACTCTGTTAGTAGGCAATGTTTCTCAAATGTTTATAAGCACCGTGACCCTTTTTTTAACCGACATAAAAAAAGAAGAAGGTTCTTAATAAAACAGTTTTTTTTGTTACCGTATACTGTACCGTGTTTGCTTCCATATTAAAGCTTGAATATATTCTCTTTGTAATGAAATAACATGGAACACCATATCCGATACAATCCCTAATAGGCACCTGTAGACCTATGATTGTCTCTTATCGTTTGTCGTCATTACCTTTACTTCCTGTCAAAACAAGTGCATGCCGTGTGGTGACGGCAGTAAGAATACATTTGTCACCACCCCAACTCCTCCTGTGGTTGTCGTAAGAGTCGACCAAGGGAAGTGTCACTGACTATTATTTGATAAAAGATTGATAATGGGCAGCAGCGTCATTATAGTGGACACACTGCGATCGCCAATCCGCTTGCCCAGCGTTGCGATTATGGGTAATTACCTCCTAATGCATCTATACGTAAAGTTAATAGGAAAGGCCTACGTCCAGCAGTGGAATATCATAGGCTGATGATGAATGAAATAACATTCAACACCTTATCTGACGGAATCTCTAATGACTGCACCTGTAGACCTATGATTGTTTTTTTTTATCGTTGTCGTCATTACCTGTACTTTCCCTCAAAGCAAGTGGGAAAGTAAAGCACAGCACAATAAACGGTAAAAATACCATCATAAGCTGCTGATGACTTTGCCCACATAAAGTTATCTCAAGAGAAAATCGAATCGAATCTAAATAAACCAGCCCGACCCTGCGTTAATGCGTACCTGAACCGTGTTTTCGGTGTTGCGGATATCCGGGCACCCCTCAGCCCAAAACCCCGCTACCCTCGTAAGGCTGAGCCTTCACTGTGAGAAGTACATACACAAATAATGCCTCGCTGGGACTGGAACCCGAAATCTCGAGTTTCGTCGGCAGGGTCACTACCAATACCACAGATGTCATATATACCATAGATCAAGCAAACGTACTCGTATCTACTTAGCGTGTCAAATGAACTCAGTAAAATCTACTGAGTTGTCCGTTTTTAATCGCAGCTTGCAGCTTTCGGGCGTCAAATTTTGTAAGTTGAAGTGAACAAAAACATTAATAATGCCTCCTTAAGTAATATTAATGGCAACAACACAAAAAAATATGAATACTCAAGGGCCTGAGACATATTTAAAATCATAGGCAAGTAACAACTTCAGTACAAAATCTGACACTCTCGGCCGCCATACAAATAAATGAACTTGTTTCTTCTGTCCAAATCTAATTCTGTGACCAATACCAACTAGGCCACGGAGGCTGACAAATAATTATTACAATCAACTGTGATATATTTAGTAATTACTATACCTAGATATTTTTCTAGCAGGAGCGAGTATTACTAAATCAAACATCGACATAACTGTTATCGATGAGTACACCCTATTCTCTTAACACTTTCATTGCGGACGAGTGCTGCGCGCTACGCTCGTAGCCGATCCCGTGATTTGTCCGCTTTGTAGCGAAAATGGACCTCCCACAGAGAACTCCCCTCGGGAGTTCCCCGCACTCAATGTGATAATGATGCATCGTAAAATCAGGAAACCAAGAAATACAGGATCCATCTAGCTTTATTTTTTAATATCTACTACTTCAAACATCATATGAATTATTGCCTATGGCATTAGAGTATTTCTTATTAGTCTTTGTTCTTTTAATGGGCACAAAATACAAAATATAGAAAAATAATGTATCGTTTTCAATATGATTTTCATTCTTGTAGTTTATCTCTAAGTTACTGCGTATTATTTAATTATTAAATTGATTTATCGACTAATACAACACTTATCGATATTAATTACGTGGATATTTAATTTAGTCAATCTCTCGTTCCCGCTAGAAACATTTCTAGGTATAGTAAGTAGTAAGTACACACTATTACAGGAATGGCGTCAAAACCCGTAGGTACTATTTAATGCGTGAAGTTAGCTCCGTTCATCTCCACTTCAGTGGAACCACAGCCTAATGCCGTGGCACCTGGCTACCCCATTAAGCCAGACATGCTCGCGGCTATTACCTTGATCAGACGATACAATTTCGCGTAATTATAATTGCCAGGGAAATGAGATAATAAGATCACTTGTGCCAGAGAAATTATTCAGCTAACGTCAAATTGAAACGTTGATAGGATAGGTACTTAGTGATTTTTCAACCATTTCAGAGAATTTATTTTATTAGTATAAGTACGTATATGCTTCCATCCTTAGCTATGATTTTACATTACGACTACCTATGTTCTTTTTTTATTTTTACTAGAAACACAGAAATGAGATTATATGACAATGTTCGTAGCAAAATCACTTTTTTCTAATACATACGGAAATAGCTATATTGGATCTGTTAATTTTTAAGGAC
>JALPQI010022703.1:0-21725 GCA_025490895.1 Thaumatotibia leucotreta
TATTTCATCAATTTGCTGCTGTCATGAATGAGTTACATAATCATAGTGAGTGGTCAAGGCAAACGTGCTCTTGTTAAAGGCACTGCTTATCGGTACGTTTAAGTTTAATAATATATATTATTAGGTGCAGTACGTTTGTTACCAGGTGATACAAAATATGCGTCTAGGTATACGGGCTGACCAAACGAAAAGTTTATTCCCGCTGCCAGTGAAGTTTGGAAAAGCAGAATAAGCCCTTTGGGGATTTTATTTAGAAACAAGTTTAAGTTTCAGAATTCAACATTTTCAAATTTAAATAATAATCCTGCCAAAAGCATGACAAGCCATGCTAAGTGTAGGGTTCCGTAGTTATTCGAAAACGACTGGGCCGATTATGTTCGAAATAGTTTTATTTTAAGTATTCTATGTTCATATTTTTTGGACCCACGGATCGGAAATGCATTTATTTTATGGCCACCTTGTATAGTGTAATAAATTACTACATATCTGGGGCTACAGTAGTAACCACGCCAAGTCGGGAACAATATCCAACATTTAAGGAACATTAGCACTATGCGAATTGCGAACCTTAAGATCTCGATCGATTTGATGCGTGGTGGCTATGTATTGAATTTATAAGATTTGGAGTTCACTTCTGTACCTACCAAGTACCTACATATTTCGTGTGTATATATCATAGCCCTAAAAATTAAACCTGTAGGTACACTTAACAAACTGGAACCCTAAGCCACTCAGGAATCATATCAAAGTAACGTTATCAATCAGATTGTAAGACATTTGTGTTAGTCATTGTGAAAAGGTTGTCCATGGATATCCAGGCCTACCGCGAAAATTGAAATTCGGAAATTTCGAGAATTTTCTCTGTCACTCAAACGAAGGTGTCATTAGAGTTAGAGTTATAGAGAGATCCTCGAAATTTACGAATTTCGCTTTTCGCGGTAGGGCCGCAGCCGCAGCGTGGAAATGCTGCCAGCGTACCTTTGCACCAGGAACGGCGAGGGATGGGGCGTTAGTTTAGTAAGCTCTGTGTTCGTGTGTTTAATGTTATTGTCGTATATGTACACATTTTCTAGATTAAGTATTGTTTTTGCTTAGAATGTATGGCTTTCTAATCATTTGTAGCCTTAAACTAAAACAGTCTAAACTTTAGAGATCGGTTTTTAGATTGAAAAGTCATTATCATTACTGAGGCAGCATCCAAAAGGTAAACTAGTTTATCAAAAGCTGAAAAAATTATTATCGAAAAATTCAGGATATTTAACAATAAAAAAACTTATTACATAACTAAGTTGAAATCAACGAGAACACCAACAAAAATACGCTTTCAAACTAGGTAGTTTTCATGATGTAGACTTTAGTTGAGAGTGCCACATTAATAAAAAATCTAATCGAGATTTTATAACCCGAATATATATATCGACCTATATACTCTGACCAGGCGGTACAAAGACGTCAAATAGATAACTTTGAGATAAAAATAAGTAGTAATGCAGATAGATATTAAAACAAAACTGACCGCAAATACGATGGAATATAGGTAAGAGAAATTCGGAAGTCAAAAAAACCCAGAAAATCACAGTAAAATCACGTTTTTAAGTCGTCGCATGCAGCGCCCTTTCGAATTTGTCCATTGTCCGGACTTATATAATTACCCGAGTATTACCCTAAGATACCTATGCTTAGGTAAGAATAATATGGGTGAATCAACTTTTCTGTCTGTATTGCCATGGTTACGGTCGCCTGAGTCGGTTTTATGCAAAATTATGCTACTTAAATTAGGCAAACATGCAAGTAGTGCATGTCTGTATTAATTGATTTCTTAAATGAATGCGAGCGAAAGATCAGCAATGGCTGACTTGGCCAGCATCATGCTGAGTTGGGACCAATTCGTGACAAATGAAGTGGATTATTAATTTATGTTTTAATGTCACCTGGTGAAGGTCGCAGGAGTCCGCTGGCTACGGGTGGCGCAGCACCAGTTATAGTCGCAATATTTGGGGGAGATCTATGTCCAGCAGTGCCCGTCTTCCGGCTATTATGATGATGATGATGATGATGTCGCTTCGAATTGGCGATTCTGTTTTATATTTGCGTTAAACTCTATTGCTATGTAAGAGTGATGATCTTATCAAGCCACAGCTATATTAAAGCATGTCAGTGGATAAAACATATTTCTTTCTTTCAAATGCCTATAGGTAGGTATATTATACAGGGTGGAAAGGGACGACGTTCCATCCCGCTACCGACCGAGTCTACCAACCATTACGATGAACTTTCAGTGTGGGACCAACATCGAAAGCGTACATGGAAAATTTACTTTTCCCCTCACTAGCTCGTAAAGTGCTCGTTTATCCTTTAATACGAACGTGTAAAAACGCATATTATTCACTTGTGTGGCAAAGTAATGACCTCAGTTTTGGAATAACAAAACGTAAAATGCTCATGGAAATTGTTCCATATTAATGATAATTAAATAATTTGTTTGAGACTTTAGTGTAAAATACAAACCTTTATATAATATGATGATTTTAACATATAAATCCTAAAATTCCATAAGTAACAATTGTTTTAGTGAATGATGATAAGATGACTAAGTAGATGCAATCACAAAACGCAGAAAATGTCAACGTCAACATTGTCAAAGAATATTATAGGTTATAATCTTTATTTACCGACTCGAACACGCATAAAAATAGTAAACTAAACAACTTTCAGGGTGTTCTGTTATAATTTTGTAAAAATAATGAATGTGAATGATTTAATAATGCATTGGCGTTGGTGTGCAACTACAGGAATGTGTTAAAATCGTGCTGCGTTTACTTTTTCGTGCTAAGTTTACTGCGACAAAATCTTGCATTAAATACATGATGCATTTGGAAAATTATTATCACTAACCCGATGATGATTGTAATGTGAACAAATAATTACCTTTTTTGAGTTTCCTCGCTATAGAGAGGGGAAAAGTTTTGTGTTACACACGGGTGCAAATGTATTTTACTTCTCGTATGTTAAAACACTCGCTGCGCTCAGGATTCTATTTTAGAACCACTCGCTTCGCTCGTGGTTCAACTATAGAATCCTTTCGCTTGCTCGTGTTTCAATTTCATACTCGCGGGTAAAATACAACTTTGCACCCTTGTATAACAAATAACTATTTCCATACTATTGAACTCTAACTAATCACTCAGTTTGTACGAGGGGTTAATTTTTTAGGGTTCCGTAGCCAAAATGGCAAAAACGGAACCCTTATAGATTCGTCATGTCCGTCTGTCCGTCTGTCACAGCCGATTTACTCGGAAACTATAAATGCTACAGTAACGAAATTTGGTAAGGATATGTGTTGTATAAACCGCTACAGGATTATGATACTAAATTGTAAAAAAAACCATTGGGGTGGGGGCCCTCCATACATGTAACTGAGGGATAGAAAAAAAAATTTAGTTGTATATAAGCGTGTGGGGTATTAATAGAAAGGTCTTTGAAAATTATATCAAGATTTATTAATCTCATTTTTATTTAAGCAAATCGTTTTCGAGATATCAGCTCTCAAAGTCTGAAAAATGTGTCCCCCCCCTCTATTTTTTAAACTACGCAATATAAAATTCTAAAAAAAATATATGTTATGCACATCAATTAACTCTATCAACGATTTTTAGTTTGATTAAATTATCTCCTATAGTTTTTGAGGCAGGTTGATTTAACTGTATTTTTATACGATAATGGTACGGAACCCTTCGCGCGCGAGTCTGACTCGCACTTGGCCGGTTTTTTATTTAATATTTCGATGTTGGTCCCATACTGCAAGTTCATCGTAATGGTTGGTAGAATCGGTCGGTAGCAGGAAGGAACGTCGTCCCTTTCCACCCTGTATATGAATGTTTATTTTATATTTGTTCAAATGCCAATGGGACATTACTGTTATCGAAATCCAATAGCAGCACCCTGTGGTATTTATGTATATTTATAAGGCATCGCTTTTACCCGTTTCCTAGTTGGGTCAATTGCCTATTTGCTGCCAACGTTTTGAAAGCCAATTTTAATTAAGGAAAAGGGTGATTCTCAAAATGGTTGCACTTAGGGTGTAAGTACCTAGGTACTACATACTGAGATACCTACGTTTAAAGTATTTGATTTTTTTACTTATTTTTTTGTAAACATTGTACCTATATCGTACCACCATACAACACAAAGCTTTTTGAAAAAAAATTAAGCAATACTGACTCGGCAACGCGCTTGTGAATCTCATGAAGTTGCCAGCGTCCATAGGCTACGGTAGCTGCTTACAATCAAACGGACCTTATGCTTGAGTACCGCCGTCGTGGTATAAAAATAGTTTATTTTATCAACGTAGCATACCTACCTACATTAAGCTACTACTTTAACTCATTCACTTAATGTACATAAATATCTGAGTTGTACTATAATACAAATAGGTAGTCACTATTTAACTTGAAAGGTTACCTACAAAAGCTCGTTTGAGGGTTAAGTAGGCATTACGAACCGAACCCAATTAGGTTTGACACTTCTTCAGGCTACAAATTGAAGGTTTTCTCTTTTGTTAATGACAGTATCTTTCTTTTGATCAAAATGTAGGCCTCGGGTCGTTAGTTAAGTATCTTCGAGTTTTCCTGTAGTCATAATGATCTATTGAATAATGTAAAAATACTGAGGTGAGGTTATGTAAGTACCGGGATAAATAGTTGGACTTACAGGTAGGTATTATGGTTAAAAAAATGGTAGATAAAATACTGACCTCTGATAATATTCCTACAAGGTGACCTGGGAGACATGATAAGTTTTATATTTTTTTAACTATAGTAAAAATTTGCAAGTGAATACTTATATGCCCCGGATTTTGTTGAAAACAGACAACTACCGAACTATTTAAGACATAAGACATAAGCCATTTATTCGTGGTATAGGTTTACAACAATAGTTACTATAGACACTATAGTTAGCCTGGTTCCTGCACTAGGCAAAGCCTGTACTGATTGTTTTAACTCATACGAAGTTTTATTTCACGTTTTACTTTAGGTACATTGTGTTGTAACAACTGCTTTCTGATTATTTTCAAAATATATAGGTACATATTACGCTTAGGACGTGTCTCACCATCAGCGAATAAAATATATCTGTCAGATAAAAGTTAGCTGTTCTATTCTTATAATATATGCCTGGGGAAAGGATACTGACAATTATTATCTCACGGATATCTTTATCGAGATTGTGAAACAGTAGGCCATTAAAGTACTTAGGTACATGCGTTATGCAAACTCTATTTATTTAACATACAGGGTGTTTGTTATATCATTAGCCATATTGCAATATGTGTTGGGTAAAGGCGTAAAAAAATATTTGGTAAATCAAAAATAATCCATTTTTCATTATCCTTTTTGTTATAGTTTTTTTTTTAAATCCCATTATCTAACGAATGTTTGGTCACTATGATCACTTGCTTACTTTGCGTACTGCCCCATCATCTCATAACTGCCAAATCAGATTGGAAAGGGTGTTTGAGTTTGCAACTTTAATTAACCCGCATAAGGTAACTAATTCAATGCGTTATAACGTACGTAACAAGTTTCCTACGCGTGGTGGGGAATGGAGGTGGAGCTTAACTTGCAGGTAAATCTCACGAGATAGCATTATCAGTCTATCGCATACAGTACTAATAATGAGGGTATCTTGAGTTGCGCGCCGATCTGAGGGTAGTTTGACTCGAGCGCGTTTACACAAGCGCACTCCTTCTTTGTTTACAGAGTGCTGTACAAATGGCACATGGCATCTTGCGATCAGCTGAGCCAGCATAATTTGACCTCAAGAACGTAGTAACTTAAATGTTCCGTCATACAAACGCGTACTGGTTTACCTCAGATATCGATTCTAATGCACTCTCTAAGCAAATTGAATTGTTGATGACGACGAGCAGGTACAGGTAGGTATGCGCTTGGGCAGTTTTAATCAAATAACAATCGTGTGTGCATGTAGTTAGGACATTTTATTCATTGTTTAGTGCCGATGGTGGGGTGAGTGACGTCGGCTGATCGGTGCTTGTGATGAACTCCTGATTGGCTAAGACTTGACTACTCAAACCTGCTACCCTTTTGTCTGCCATCGAATCGCACGGATTGAAACAAACTTGCCTAGTGACCACAAATTATGTTTTTGCCGGATAAAAAACGGGAAAAAAAACTAAAAAAAAGTGTCACTTTTTTTTTCAAAAATGTTGTGTACTGGTGATCGCGAATGACATATCCAAATTTGGCTAACGACATAACAAACACCCTGTATGAATGAGTTTTTTTTTTTTATTTGAGTAAAATAGCTTATTATAAGATTTTTTGATGTAAGAGGTGATTTAGGTAAGACACCGACATGATTGTAGCTATTTTTCAGCTGCATTTGTATTTATTGCCTCTCTTAAAAATAAATCTTGCCATATAATTTATAAAGATGCTAATTAGGTCCTTTATCTTAAAGAAACTTGATTTTGCTCTGTAAGTAAGCACCTAAGTTAAGAAGCTGTTTTCTTTGCTTATCTTTCTTAATTTCTCTTCCTCCTTTTTAATAGTCGACTAATCTTATCGACTGGGCTCATTCCCAAAACTTTGGGCAACGAGGAAGCTAGCCATAATCATTAATCATGTCTTTATCAGGATAGCTCCAAGATGCCTTAGGCTTGGAAGTCTTGGAACCCATTAAAGTGAGATTACAAGTTTCTGATTTTAGCTATCTGACCTTTAATAGATTGGCAAGTGTTTTTATATGGACCGGCAATATTGCCAACCGATAGACCTCGATATTTTATTGTTATTGGAAACATTATTTATCGCATCTTTACTTATTTATCGGATGATTTAGCATCTTACTTCGCAAAACAAAGTCTACAAGAAAGTTACATTTCTAGGATAAATCGATAATAGCTGATAGTATAACCTATCCGGAAAACCGAAAGTTATTTACAATGATGTTAGGTATAAACGTAGACTCATACTTGTTCTACCTCTAAAGTTATAAGTAGTAGGGTATATTGCTAGTGACTGGCCACCCTCCAATAACTGGCCACCTTATATAAAAAATAACTAGGTACTTATAACTAGAATTAATTTTGGAAGATTGAGAGTGGTTGACATTGACATGACACATCGTCTTAAAATCAATTCTAACTATGAACACATGGAGTTAATTTTTAAATAAATAAATATATTGGGACATCTTACACAAATCGACCTAGTCCCACGGTAAGCTCGATTAAGGCTTGTGATGTGGGTACCAGGCGACGATATATATAATAGATAGATACATATAGATACTTAAATACATAGGACAGCCATGACCAAGGAACAAACATTTGTGATAAATAAATACACAAAGAATGCCCTCGCCGGGATTCGAACCCGGAACCTCCTGCTTCGTAGGCAGGGTCACTACCAACTAGGCTACGGAGGCTGATTTTTATATAAGGTGTCCAGTTACTGGAGAGTAGCCAGTTACTAGCAATTTACCCTATAAGTTATACATATGTCTATTTTTTAAATTTCGTTAGCTCGACTACAGTAGCCCTACCATGAGCTGCCACTACGTTATTAACGCGCGTTTATTTTCTATCCATCTCGTTCGTACTTGAGTATTGGCAGCATTGCTTTATTTTTGAATATTTAGGTTTTTAATCGTTAAACCTTATATTTTATAAATACATCTTGGCATTGGAATAGCCGTGTGGTGACGGCAGTAAGAATACATTTTGTCACCACCCCAACTCCTCCTGCGGGTGTCGTAAGAGTCGACTAAGGGATTGAAGTGTCACTGACCACTATTTGATAAATAATAATAATAATTTGATTTGATAAATAATATAATTTGATAAAATATTGATGATGGGCAGCAGCGTCATCATAGTGGACACATTACAACGATCACCAATCCGCTTGCCCAGCGTGGCGATTATTGGGCATTTAGGTAGGTACCTACCTACCTCCTGATGCGTTTATACGCATAATTAATAGGAGAGGCAGCAGTGAATTATCATAGGCTGATGATGATTGGAATAGGTACTTATGTTTTTCGGTCTCGCTAAACTAAATGTTGTACCTAATGTAAGGACTGTTCATTTTACTAAGCGGACATGAAAAACCTCACGTAAATATTTTTTTCTTTTATCATATTTTATTTTTATTTGTGAAATATTATTTAACTAAAAATAGACAAATAATAAGTAATGTCTCAATTAATATATTAATTATCGGCAACTACATTTTTAGACAACTGTTTGGCCACGAAACTTATGTTCTGCAAACTACTTTTTGACATTTTACGACTAGTTGCGAACTGTACACGTTTGAATTTTTTCAATGATTTAGTTTTTCGTCTATCGTTTCTTAAGTGTACCTGCACAATAGGCCATTACCGCTATATAGGATGAAGATGAAGACAATTTTATGGATGTCGTCTTTTTAAACAAATTCTATGATTATTTAATTAAATAGGTAGCTCTAATGTCTAACCCTTATGATGTGCCCTTGCCAAATTGACCAAAATAACCGGTGAGAGATACTATGTCTTCGATAGACATAAAAAAACCGATTTTGGATGCAATATTTTCTATAAATATCCCAGCTAACTTGGCCCTGTTGCGAAATAGGAAGCAGTTAAAAGACCATATAATCAAATTGCCTGCCAAGCAAGGGCGTTCTTCCCGAAATTGTTTTTTTTGTATGATTTTCTACTCAGACACATACTCTTCTACGACAGGATGACAGTATTAGGACTGCGGTAATGTCATTACTATCATATTTTAGGTACCTTTTGTGGGCCACCAAAGTGCAAAAATTCCATACTTTTTTAGTGAAACGACGTAAAGTTCAATAGCCAATTTTAAGGTATGCAACTAAGATTTCTGTGTTTAGACTTCTGTGAATCTTCAAGCATATGACACTCTCTAAATTGTTTAATGATTTAGTATAACGTCGACTTAAAATGTCCTAGATATTTGCAATCTTTCACAGTGAATATTTTTCTGTACACCATTGTGCAGAATCAATTTACGATTATCAAATTGAATATGTCTTATCAGATATAGTAATGGATACTTGAAAAGCAAACATATATCAATTGAAAAAGATGGCTTTGCTAATTTCATGGCTGTAAACTGTTCATCGATCGATTTTAAAACCGATGTATAATAGACGTTTAAGTGTCTTTATCCGTGCGGTGACGGAGTAAGAATACAAAAATCACCGCCCCTCTCTTCCCGTGGGTGTCGTAGGAGTCGACTAAGGGAAATACACTGTTAAAAATTAGGGAATTTTACAGACGAAAAAATGTAAAATTACATCATTTTCACAAAAAAATTTGTAATTTCACATATTTTTCATCAATTTTAAATTTATTTTTGTAAAATTGAAGAAAAATATGTGAAATTACAAATTTTTCTGTGAAAATGATGTAATTTTACAGAATTCTGTAATTTTTAACAGTGTACTGAGTAGCCAGCTTCTCAGACGGTGGTAGGGTATTTTTACTAGTACCCGCCTGGTTGGCTACCACCGTACATTCGGTGTAAACGCCCGTGAAATGACTTACCTTCGTGTTTGCCGTGTTTCGGGGTCAGCCGGTGTATTTACCAGCATCTAGCGGGCCAGCAAGGCGGTGGCAACTAACAGGTTACTGATTGTCTCCTGTTCGTTGCCGCCGCGATTTGGGCTCTACTTTTCACTTACGATCAGGTGGAGTGGAGCCACTTTGTTGTGCCAACGTTATTTTTATTGGGTCGGCAACGCGCATGTGACACCCTGAGGTTGCAGGCGCCCATAGGCTACGGTGACTGCTTTCCATCAGGCGGTCCGTATGCTTGTTTGCCACCGACGTGGTATAAAAAAAAAAGTGTGTCCGCTTAGTAAAATGAACAGTCCTTAAGTTATGTGGCGTACGGTGAACATGTCATTTATGGCTGTCTCTGCCTAACTTGCTTGCTTTAGAGAAGTTTGTAGGTAGGTATTGTTTCAAAGAGCTTTCTCAAACTAGGAAGCGTGCCTTGGAGTAAGTTTAATCCATTTGATTAAAGCCTTCCGAGCTTCGGGGTTTGCTCTTGTTGTAGCATATTCGTAGGTAGGCACTTGTCTGCAAGTTTGCAAGTACCTACTCGTAAACTGTTTTGCAAATTTTCGACTGACTATTAAGTATGTACGTAACCGTCTTAGGAGTGGCATGCTTTTAAATAATTTAAATTTAGTGATCGTTACCAACGTGCGGTATTGGCGGCAAAGTATGGTTCACAAAAAAATCATATCCTACACGGGTATATATTTTATTAATTACTAAAATTTTAGAAATTTAGTCATTTTAATTATAATAATTAATTACCTACACATATTTTAATCACTTATTCAAATTACACTGATTAAACGAGTAAACAACTAAAATGTGATTAAACAGATTCGGCTGTCCAACGTTCACGTTAAATTGAAAAATCCATTATACAGGGTGGAAAAAGATTTTGGGTCAGTGAGGGCAGCTACCAGATCCCATGTTGCTACGTGAAAATGGTCTTAGGAGACCTTCCCGTGATTTCCAATTAAAGAAGATTGGCGTTTTCAGATTTTGAAAAAAGTATACAGGGTGCGAGAAAATGGACATTTTTGACAAACTTTTTTTTTGATGCCAATCGATCCTGTTTCTGTTCAGGATCAAAAGCTTGTATGGGACCAAAAAATTTTTTTCGGCTAGAAAAGCCGCAAATTGAGATTTAAAATTCCCATACAAATTGTATGAAAAAAAAAAATTTTTTTCACGCTTAATTTTTTTATGCCAATCGATTCCATTATTATCCAGTACCAATAGTTTCCTAGAGGTCAACAAACGGCAACGTAAAAAAAACAAAAATTAAAAAAAAACTGTCTTCATACATTTACTATGTGAAAAATTGAAACTTTAATTACATTATCTGTCACGCTAATTAATGTTGCTAATGTTTTCATACAGTATTATTGTCATTTAGCATAGGACAACTAATTGTCGTGACAGATAACGTAATTTAGGTTTCACTTTTTTTCCGTAGTAAATGTATGAAAACAGTTTTCAGCATTAAAATTTTGGCATTTTTGTACATTGCCGTAAGTGGACCCGTAGGGAACTATTGGTACTGGATAGGAATGTAATCGATAGGAATAAAAAAATTAAGCTTGAAAAAAACAATTTTTAATTTTCATACAATTTGTATGGGAATTTTAAATCTCGGTTTTGTGGCTTTTCTAGCCGAAAAAATTTTTTTGGTCCCATACAAGCTTTTGATCCTGAACAGAAACAGGATCGATTGGCATCAAAAAAAAAGTTTGTCAAAAATGACCATTTTCTCGCACCCTGTATACTTTTTTCAAAATCTGAAAACGCCAATCTTCTTTAATTGGAAATCACGGGAAGGTCTCCTAAGACCATTTTCACGTAGCAACATGGGATCTGGTAGCTGCCCTCACTGACCCAAAATCTTTTTCCACCCTGTATAACAGTGATCGATCTTACTCCACTTGAAAAGTTACTTGAATATTCATTAACCGACTTCAAAAAGGAGGAGGGTTACAATTCGTCGAAATCTTTTTCTTATGTAGGTATGTTCCCCGATTACTCAAAGACGCGTGGACCGATTTGAAAAATTATTTATTTGTTTGAAAGGGTATACCTTCTAGTTGGTCCCATGCATTGTCACCGAATCCAGATCTGATGATGGGATCCTGGAGATATCGAACTCTTCAAATGTTGTAGGCACATACGAGATTTTTAGTAACTCGAGCTATTCGAGTATTTGCCTCCAGGTGGTCATAGCTCAAAGGAAGAGCAAGGTGCGCAGGGCGCCTGGCAAAACTCTGGGTGGCATCGCCGAACCGGTTAATTCTGGTCTTAGGGTCGCAACTCCGTGTAAGGCGCTCTACGTGTCACGCCTGCATTACTTTGCCGTGGCTGATGACGTGGCGGAGTACGTCCACCGGAAGACTGGCCTCTCGCTGAGGGTGCAGCAGCTGCGGTCGCGCCACTACGTGCCCTTCAGCTCCTTTGTGGTGCGCGTGCCGTGACCGCTTCAGGCAGGACACTATCGCGAGTCCGAACTTCTGGCCGAAGGGCGTCGTGTTTCGGCGGTTCCGGGGCAACCTGCCGAACCCTACGCCGGCCTAGACGACGCAACGCCACTTCCGCATTTCATTCGCACCAATGACTATCATGGGATATCAGAGTTAACCGTTTTGAGCTAAAAACTGTATATTCTGTATTTGATTTGGTGATTATTATACCCAAAGGCACCAAATCAAAAATTTAAAAAACCGACTACAACCGATTTCTCCAAGATCCCCGATTTGTTTCCATCATTGGTTTCCTCAAATCCTACTTTCTGAATGCAAAACCTTGTAAACGAATGAAAATTACCAAAAGCGCCATACATGTACCTATAGCATTTGAAGAGATCCCTCGATTTCTCCAAGATCCCATCATCAGACCCCAACGGGACCATTTCGGGGTAATACACGTTCGATCACAAAAAGAAATTTTAAAATCGGTTCACGATTCTCGGAGATATCAGGTAACATACATACAACAAAAAAAAATCCGTCGAATTGAGAACCTCCTTCTTTTTTTAAGTCGGTTAAAAATCTATCTGTCCGTCCTATGATTCCTATGAACTAGGTATATGTATCTCGTGAACCGTAATAGTTGTAATTTTCACAGATGCTGTATTTCTGTTGTCGCTGTAACAACAAATACTAAAAAGTAGAATAAATAAAATAGATATAAGGAGGCTCCCATGCAACAAACGTGATTTTTATGATCAATTGAATGGTACGAATACCTTCGTGCACGAGTCCGACTCGCACTTGGCCAGTTGTTATTTAGTAAGTACCTAATTTTGTTCCTTTTAACGTTATTTTATCTTATCTTAAACAAATTTAGCATACATTTTTCGATGAATCTTGTTCGTAGGTGCTCGCTTCGCGTGTAACAAACGACTGCTGAATAGCTTCCCCAACTAATTTAAAGTTCTGACATAAATCAATGAACGGGAACGTCATTCTGGGGCCCTATTTCCCTCGGGGATCTGACAGCACTACCATTTTATACGTGAATATTCTTGCAACTTGCAATAACTTAAGTAAGTATACAACGTTAGGTACCTTCGCTATTGGATAAACCCTGAAGCCTTACGTAGATTTACTGCTTGGAAGTGCTCTAACGTTTCCAAAGTTTCAAACTAATTTTGTTAATAGATAATCTATAGCAAAAAGAAACGTAGGACGTAGGTACTATACCTACACGACCTGACATCATACAGTACCGGCCAATAAAGGTGCGTTCAAACTGAAAGAGCATTCGCTGTTCTAACCTGCCACTCTACGAAATTCGATCGGTACACAAAACGTGATTGGTTGATTTCGTAGAACGGGCGCTAGAACAGCGAATGCTCTTTTGGTTTAAACGCACCTTAATATATCACATTCGTGACTTTTTGTATGAGCGAGCGTGTATAGAGTAAGCGACACATGTTCGCATGTAGATACTTTAGCATATAATTTTGGTTTAGTTTAGTTTAATAATTAATACTGCAATTAAGTATTGTGAATTACAAGCATAGGTATTGCTAAAATAGCTGTAGTTAGTAAAAAAAAAGAATTTTACTACGAAATCCATGCCTTACGCAAAAACTCTTTACGATAAAGCCACCACATGATGCCAAGTATTTTCATCGCTAGTAGGTATAAAGGCCTATGCCTAGACTATCTACAGTCGAAGTCGTAAGCTGAAAACTGTGGAAACCACATACAAATGTAAAGAAAAAATCTACTGAAAAAAACCTGTAGGTATGTGATATATTATTGGCCGGTACTGTATATTATAGGCATTATAGCACTGCACTAGCAGCGCGATATCGAATACGTTTGGCATTCAAAAAATTAAAGGTGACACACACGAAATTTTCTCATTTCAGCATGATGTTAGGGTGAACCAGGGCTGATCTTCGAACGAGACAAAGCTATCACTTGAAAGATTCGCGGCTTCAGGTAGTAAATGGGGCAACATAATAATAAATTTTGACGCTCCCATAGTAAAGGCCGAGCTATACCAGGAGCCAAAACCACAAAACTTTACAAGCGTACAATGAGGGTTTTTGATACTTTTTCTGCCGCTATGGGGAGGTGAGATGGCAGCACTGAGCCGACCGTTTAACGAACTGTCAAAATAAATACGCGCATTTAATTTTTAACATATTTATAGGTTTATTTATTCTGAAAACCATTACTTTAGGCATATTGTTACCTAAAATAAATAAATAAAATAGTTCCAAGTCAATTCTCATGAAATTAACAAAGATAAAGTAATTATTTTTAATACCAGTGACTTTGCGCGCCTGTTTTATAGCTCCGTCTTCAGTTCGATGACCGTGGAATATTCGTAATCCATTACAAAATCAATTCTCTTCCAAATAAAATAGAATTTCAATATTTTAGGCCCAGGTGCCTATGAATAGTATGAATCTGACAGTTGTCGAGACCAGGTGCGTACGAAGCGCCGCCTGGTGGCAGAAAAATTATCGAAAACCCTCATTCTACAAAATTGTCAACGTTTTGCATGGAAATTTATACAATTTTGTAGAATTGTACGCTTTTAATGTTTTATGAGATAGGCCACATATGCGCAACCAAGCGGTGTGCCATCTAATATGACATTTCTCTCTCTCTGACCGATTTAGTCAGTTGAACCAGTTGCTGTGAACAAAATCGGTGAGATGATGATAATGATTTTGCACGAATTACCATACTTGGTACAATCTGGCAAAAAAGAGTAGATATTAAAAAGTGGCAACATTGTAGTGTCGTCCCGTTTTCTCACGCATATTGATTTGAAAGGGACGATACTACGATGTTGCTACTTTTTAATTTCTACTCTTTTTTGCCAAGCTGTACGTAGGTACCTATATTAAAGTACTTACTTCTACTATATCAACTATTATTCCAGCATCTACTCCAAACTCTAATGCATAAAGGGTGCGTAAATATAAGGGAAGGTATTAACCATATTTACCAACTATACAAACATTTAATTCATATAATTATGTTATAATACAGTAATACTTATTCAAAATCACAGATATATACTTAGATTGCTGCGCATACCTTTCAGAAATTCTAAATTGTAGTCTCAAATCTTCAGTTGTGGACGCAAATTTCCGTAGAATTACTTTTATTGCACTTTCTGAAATGATAAAAAAATTGAAGTTTATATTTGATATTTACAAAAAGGAATGTTTGATGTTTGTTTAATGACTTGGTGCACTGCAGTTTTGAAGAGTAATACCCTATCTAACCGACAGAGATTAACTAGTGTAATGTTGAAAATCTTCAGGAAAAAAATTGGAATGATAATATTAGCGATACTTGTCTAGATTAGGCCACTACTCACTATAATTAAAATAAGATTAAGAAGAATAATTACCATTGTTATTTCCGGAAATATTGTGCTAAGGTTGAAATTAGCGCGCGATGTGGCAGGGAAGGTGGCGAGCGAGCGATCGGCGGGCGCGTTCACTAGGTGGCTGTTGAACAACTCGTGCTGGTACTGCGGCGCCATCCCATTTCCCATGTAATTCGTGAATGTCAGCTCCTCCGATAACATGTTGGGGCCTTTCTTACTCTGTCCTTTGTTTTGCCAGAACAAATTAGCATCGCTCCATTCCTCCGTCTCTGTCACTTTAGCCCGCTTATTTTGATATTTTTTACTGTCCTTCTTGGAACATTCCAGTTTGTGCTTTGTACCAGATTCTCGTCTAGAACTCTTGTAATTTGGAGCTTTATCTTGGAACATTGGGTTACCTCGCATTTTGAACTCTTCGTATTTATTGTTGGTATAGTTGCACTCTGCTTGGTTGTAGTCCATGAAATCGCCAGTAAAAGGGGCACTCGTATAGCTGCCTGTCATTATATTAGCACTGCCAGACATGAAGTTGGAATAAAATGAATTCGATATAGTGTTTGTGGTGGAGTTGTACAACGTTGTCCCAGAAAATTGTTGGCCAGTGTAACTGTTTTCAGAATAATCTAATATAGGAGGAAAGTGTGAGACCTGTGCTACGCTAGTGTCTTGTGGGTTATTAAAGTCGCCGTACTTTTGTGATGGGTTCATGAACTTTGGAGCGATGTGGTCTTGAACCTTTTGCGTGCAATTACCGCTTCGTATCAAAGCTTCAGCAGAATAACTGTGCTTATGAACTTTAGCACTTTTGTCAGATTTATTTGTTTTAGGTTTAGGTTGAGAAAACTGGCCCATGTTTTCATATGAATGTTTCGGATCGTTAAAAACATAACACGGTTGTGGTAAATTGAGTTCAACGCGAGATGACATAACTTTGCGGTTGATGTCATTGGGGAATTGTGCGTTACTTTGTTTCACAGTGGCTGTTTTTGGAGTTTCAGTTGCAGATCCATGATATCGCGAAGTTGCATTATCGGAAGAACGATTCATAAGTTGTGTAACAGATAAAAAGTTTCCACAGTTTTGAATATCTGGCTGTATTCCGATTCTGTTTGATATGTCTGCATTTTTCTTTTTGTCGTGTGGTCCGAGAGCCAGATCTCCGACCAATGTAGGCAGGTTGATGGGAGGAGGCTCGATGCTTATCTCCGTTGTACCGAGCGGCCTCGCCGAGGGCCAGACTTGGAAGTCTTCTTGGGAAGGTTGAGCAGAAAAGTTATGTATAGCAATGGGGAAATAGTTTCCCTCGTGTTGTTCTTGTTTCTTAGACGAGTGATCTACTTGGCTGTATGATTGCTTATGAGGTTCTTTCATATCCGTTGGCGGTGGATTGCAATTATTTTGCATCGGCCGTAATTCAGATGTCATCCAATTGATATGCATTTTATGTGGCGACTTTTTGTTATATTTATCAGGTAATTGCTGCCTAATGGTTTCATTGGGAGGTTTAGTAATAATCTGCAAGCTTGAATCCGGGACGGTTTTGATTTCATATTGTTTAGTTGCGTTAGATTTGACTGAAGTATTTGCTTGCGTATGATCTAGGTGGAGATAATTTTGGTGCTTATTCACTAATGTTTTAGAAGCACTAGAACTAGTGGTGTTGTAAAAACACATCTCTTCAGACCATAAATTTGCAGGTTGTGGTGTTGAATAAAAGCTCGTTATAGTTTCCGCGAAGGAGGCCATGGGTTTACTTGAAGAATCCTTTTTACTTGAACCTGATACCAATGGTACATGGAAGTCTGGGTTGAATGGATTATAAGAAGAAGAATATGTTGGTGCTGTAGCTGTGGTTAGTATATCCTTGCTAAAAGTGTTTGAGTTTGTTGTGCAATTGACAAAATCGAATCCCTTATGCGACCAACCTAGATCGATGTCGTATGTTAGCCTGGATGATCCAATTTTCATAAGGTTATCTTCGACGTTTGTATATTCGGATTTATTTTTACTGTATTTCTCCATCGCACATGGATATAGTCCGAGGCTATTAAATTCGTGCCCAGACGCGATACTGCTGGTGCTATAAATAGTGCTTTTCACGGCGTTAAACGCGTCGCTCTTGTAGAATAAGTTACTATTGCTAACATAAGATGTCGACTGGCTTGGGAGTGTTTTGCTTATATTGCAGTCAAAGTCCAGACCGAATGTGTCAGATTGGGCTGTCGTTGTTATTAATGACGGCATAGGCAGATTCAAAAACGGGTTTTCACTGGATGGGTTGGAAACTGCAGTGGAAGTTTTAACTGATGCTACTTTGCTTAGAATATTGTCTAAATATTTGTGTTGTACGGGTTTTTCGGGAACTGTTGTTGATGTTGGTTGTTTATGAGTTGTTTTTGTTTTAACATCAGTATTCGTGGTGGGTTTTTCGAAGTATATGTCAGTTGGTGCAGAAGGCATAGCTATTTGTGTTCCGCTATCTTTGACATTTGTATGGACAGGATTTGATACGTCATCTGCAGGACTATCGGCCCGATTGCCACTTACAAGGGGAAAAGACATTAGGAATGCAGCTGTAGGAGAGGCAGCTAAAAATTCCTCTGCCAGCTCTAGCCTTGCATTACCTCCATCAACCCCACTTTCACACAATGTTGTGTCTAGAATATTTGGTAGTTTATTTTCTTTATCTTTATCTTCTACTGAGGAAGATTTCGCAGGTATATTCACTTCCTTGAGTATTTCATTTCGGTTTGGTTGGACAGGTTGGATAACTTCCTTTTGACTTTCATCTAAATTGGCCTTTTCATTGGACTTTAATGTGGATTTTGGCGTTTCTCCTTCTTTTGCAGTGTTAATAGATATTTTCTTTTTACTTTGGTCTTCTTTCTCTTTCTGGTCTATACTATTATTATCTATACTTGTAGGTATAGTTTCAATATGTGGATCTTTTGAACATTTAATTTCTGTGTCAGATGTGACCACTTCTTTTTGCTTTTGTTGTGAATTTACATCGCTTTTTAGGTTTATTGGGTCATCTATTACATCATTACTTTGTTTATTAGTTATTGATTTATGAATCGTTTTTGGTGCATTAAGTCTCTTCTTAATTTTTTTACTAGCATTAATTTTTGATTTTGAATTACATTTTTTTGCTTTTGATGCTGATAATGGCCTGGAATAAGCCGATATAGGCAAAATGTTTACCATGGTAGTTTTTGTTGTATCACCACCTGTTCTATTAATTACGGGTATGGAAGACTTATTCAAAGTTTGTATATTTGGATCAACTATGACAAAAGCAGGTGGCACTGTGGGCAAAAATAATGGTCTTTGGGGAAACAGGTATGGTGCTGCTGGCAACACAACTATAGTATTTTCAGCTCCTGAAATTATAAAAATGTTGTTTACTAAGTGCCATAATATAGGTATGTTAAAAGAAACAAGCAGAATAAATTAAATACTTTTAAGCCACAGAGACTTATAATACAATAATTATATGGTTATCATTCGAAAATAGGATTTGGAAATATTTTATTTTAACAGAATTAGTTGTACTATCTGTTAAAAATATAGTCTATTATTTTTCTACTATATTGTGTATTAGTAGTCCAAAAGTAACTACTATGACTGCTTATAAAGCAAAAACAGCACAAGAAAGGGATCTTTAATTAGTCTCCATAAGTAAAATGTCCAATATAAATATTTTGGTTACTTGTTAACACATCAACTGCAACCAACACACATGTGCATTCAACATCATAGAATTTTGTTCCTAGGTCATGAGCAGCAAATGTGTTAATCAAATGTAAAGAGAGCAAATAAAAGAATATTGTTTATGGTTTCTATGAGTCATCATCATCAACAGCCTATGTTAGTCCACTGTTGGACGTAGGCCTCTTTTATTAACTATGCGTACGCATCTGGAGGTAAATGCCCATAATATGAGTATTCTTATAAAAATCTATTTCACAGAAACTAAGTACTTACTTTTTTTTTCATTCAAGCTTGATTTGGGTAATATTTTTGGTGGTGGTGGCAGTACTTTATTATTTTTTAAATTACTTTTATTTGCTTTAGGTTCTTCTGGAATGTTTGTTGTAGCAATTTGCTTTTCCTTTAGAGCTTTACGTTTTGACTTTTGTAACATTAATAGTTTAGCGTATTTCCCATCTGTAACATAGAAAAGGGACAGTCAGTCACATAAGATACATAGAAATCATAGAAAAAATTCTAACAACATAAACAGGGATTGGACAAACACCTGTTATTTTGACAATAAAACCCTGTTCCATACAGTAGAGACTTCATTATCTTATAATGTTAACATCTTTTATTTTATAAGATATTTTTAAATAAGACAAACACAAAATATCTATTTAGGAGATCCCAAGTCTTTCTTACTTGTAGACATCACAATGCATGATTGTGACCAATAAACAATTCAGAATTTTTGATATTGAATTATTATTTGAGACCAATGACATAAGATTTTAATGACAAACGGGTCTTAATCATGTATCTCGTAAATAGATACTGTGTTAGAGTTATTTTAAAAAAATCTTATAAAATAAATTATAATAACATCATAAGATAAGGAAGTCTCTCTACTGTACGGAACAGGGTCACTTTTTCAAAATGACAGGTGTTTGTTAGATCCATGGACATAAAATATTCTTAAGAAAGTGCTTACTTTGCGTTTTTTTGCTGTAGCTTGTATAAACTTGTGTTGATGCATCCTTAGACTCTGGATTTTGTTTACTTACATCGATTTTAACTTGTAATGCCAATATTTCAGCCTCTGCAATTACATAAAGTATAATTTGAATTTACATGAATTTGTACAAATTAATGTTCATTGTAAGATGTTTACCATGTTTCCTTGAATATGAGTATTTCTGAAGTTTGTTGAGTTTAAATGATTTGAATACAAGTTTTAGTAGAGTAACATTAAAATGGAAATTTAGGTCCTTCATATACTTGAGGCAGATAAGGAATTTAGCCTTTTTTATAAGGGTCCTCACATACTAGCTAGTATGGTTGGCCGCTGTTCTGTGTTTATAAATCCTATTTACATAACATAAAATTTGTTACCTCTCCACTAGACTTACTCAGTTGTGTTTTTTCTTGTGCACAATTTGTGAGGCATGCTATGGCTTTCTGAACTATTTCAATTTTAGGGTACTGGGCATTGTCTGGATCCTTTTCAGATGGATTGTTGGCTTTATTAATAGCTTTAACAGTTTCACCAAGCTTTGTAATTGCATCATTAAATTTGTTTCGCCTTTGTCTCTCCCATTCACGGCAACGGCTGTAATAGATTATTTTATTAAACATACGGCTACAATTTGTAAGTAAATAGATAATCTTAGCTATCGCGACGTCTCATAAATTGCACCTACCTAGGCGTGCGAGCTTTAGATGTTGTTTCCATACTAATAATTACAGTAACAAGATAGTTAAACTATTGCTGAAACATCTGTGAATATAGATAAATCCATAAAACCATAATATAATTATTGTTGGATTTTGTAACGTTTGCAATGCAATAACAATGTCAGTGTCACTCACAAATTGACATTGACACTATTGACAGTGACATTAGGTCTGTTATTGTTTTTAATTTTTGTTGTTGTGGATTTTCCAAAGCACTAGGCCATACTGCCTTCGACGTTAGTGCTGAGAACGGGGGGTAGTTTCCAAAACGGCATATTTTGTTTGTTATTGCAATCTACAATATTTACTACATTAGACTCTTTTTCTATAAATGTAATTTAATTACCTTCCCCAATCCAATCCTAAAGTTGTAACATTTTACCTACCTTTGCATAACCTTTTAAATATAAATGTCTAGAGATTTACTCACTTGAGGCACAGATAGAGAAAATCATACCGTCTCTTTCTTTCTCTGATGTTGTTTACTCGAAAAAAGAGATGCATTATAGAAATTTGTTCCTACTGTTTCTGCCACAGTTAGTTTGACAGACTATAGCCAAGTAGACATAATTTTTTGTCAGTGTTGCCAATTGTCAATGCGAAATCAAATCAGCAAAATGATTAAATGACAAGTTACAATTTTTTGGACATTTTCGTCGACTATTCTATTTTATTATCGTTAATATGAGATTCAATTATTATTCAAAAAACATACTTGGCGTTTTCAAGCGTTTTTTTAACTTCGCCAAGCTTGGCAATAGCTGTAGTAGCCAAGATAATTTGTCATTTCATACGCTATCTATATTTATTTATGTTTTTTTTTTGTGACGTTCGCGTTC
>JALPQI010022704.1:0-14941 GCA_025490895.1 Thaumatotibia leucotreta
CGGACTCAGGGACTCAGGAGGATATAACCAACTTTGTTCCAACAAAAATCTGACAGACTCATTTTAAACCTTAAAATAAGCGACAGAAAGTTCAGGACTCAACACTGATGGTGTTATAAAGGACTCTCGGTTTTTATGCGAGCATACTCGATTTTTATCCAGGACTTTACGCTGATAGTGTTATAAAGGACTCTCGGCTTTTATGCAAGTGTGCTCATTTTTTATCCAGGACTCAGGAGGATATTTTCGGTTTCTCAAAAATAATTATTAGACTGGTAACTAATATTGGTAAACTAATAAAAAATATTAGTCCAGCTTGGCTGATTGGGGTATTACCCATGCTTTATTACATATTTAAAAACAAATTTAAACATTGGCGGTAAAAAGCAAATTGTTTGTTTAGTTAAAATAAAATATTTAAATTTATTAAGAATGGATATGAAGTTGATGGTTTTGAAGAATATATTGGAAGCCAGAGATATTTTACTTGGGAGCTCTTCGGACACGTAAACCTAAATAGATAAACGTAAAAATGGGAGGAATTAACAATTTTAATTATTTCTCATCCGAATCCGTCCACATTTTATAATTTTCTTTAGTAACTGTGATAAGTTACACGCTGATAGTTTGGACTAATATTTTTTACCAAGCCTTGGCGACTAATAGCTTTATGAGTGTATTTTACAAGTGTAGTTATTTTTCTTTGTATTCGAGAAACCAAAACCAAATTAAGTCTAATAATATTAGCTAATATTTATTAGTTGGCAACTAGTAACTAATATTTTATTAGAGTGGCTTCGGGAAACGCAAATTTGTAAACTTGTAAAAAATATTGTAATATAATCTCAGGGATTTTCCAATACAATCTAATGTTAAAAAGGATTACAGCATTGCTATAAAATGTGTCATATTCATCATCATCATCATCATCATCTCTAAACTTTAACACATTTTTTTTTTGTATTTAATCTCAGGGATTTTCCAATACAATCTAATGTTAAAAAGGATTACAGCATTGCTATAAAATGTGTCATATTACCATATTTGAAAATGAAAAATCACATCTGGGGCCTATTTCTCAAAAGCTTGTGACTTGTAATACAAGCGGAAGTCCTTATCTAACTTATGGTGTCAAAAAGAGACTTCCACTTGTCAAGTTACAAGCTTTCGAGAATTTTTTTGCTGAGTATTAGTGTAAGTAAAACCAAGCACAAAAATAACTCATAATAATTATAATCAATAAAAAGCGAAGTCACATTTTCCCCCAGGTGGGACACCAGGTGGCGATGAAGGAGTAGACGGCCGTGCGCTCGGGCAAGCAGTAGCCGAGGCTCTCCAGCAGCGCAGGGGTCTGCACCACCGACGTGTGGAAGTCCTGGTAGTTGATCACGCCATCCAGGTCCTTGTCCATCCGCTTCAGCATTATGTCCACGAACTCCTGTAGATACAATACACTATTTATTGCACACATCGTAACATAAAAAAGAAAATAACAAAAGAAAAAATAGAATCTTAAAGGTAGAGGTAACACAACAAGCAGTCTTATCGCTGAATAGCGATCTCTTCCAGACAATCTTTGGGCAATGAAACAATGCAACCAGTGAAAAAAACCAGATACAGCGCTGTTGATCTTTTTTTATTTGAAATGGGCTTACTCATGACTACAGACTAGCTAAGGGCAGAGACGCGACCTACGATGGAGTGAATTCGCTCAAAAGCTGCCTATTCACCCTTGACTTGAAGGTTGATATAATCTCAGAAATATAGACGCCGGCAGGGAATTCCACTCCTTGTCAGTATACATAAGAAAAGAAAACGCGAAACGCTTCATGCAAATAAATGGAATATCTACCAAGTAAGAATGGAACCCGGCCGTGCATCTAGAAGTTCGATGGTAATTTTTTTCTACATCTTACTAAGTATACACTTGAAGCTAGATAGTTTGTTACCTAGCTCAAAATATCTTATAACGTAATAGCCACCCTCATTGAATATTGGATATCTTATGTAATCCTACGAACAAGTAAAACGTGGGAGCCGCACGACATACCAAATTGCCTTTCAAAAACGGTCCTGAAATTTCGTTGATAAGCGTCAACTATGAACTGTAGCATAATGAAGCTGTAGCGAACTGAGTACTCTTCAATACATCACACTAATTAAAATATTTTACATAAATTTAAAACGCTATTTAAAAATTGTTGCCAGTGATTGATCCATCAAAGTTTTTGATCGGCTATATTCTATTAGTATTTGTCAAAGACTCAAAGATGTTGCGTCGACATAATTATATTATTTAATATGCTTAATAATATGCGCTGTGTAAAAAAAAGTGCTATCTAGTTAGATGTGCATTTGTTTTTATATGGGTAAATTTATTTTTTTCTGTCTGTTATTGCCCTGTTAACGGTCTCCTGAGTCACGCTGGTATTATGAAAAATTATGCTAGGTACTTACTTAAATTATGCAAACATGCATGTAATCCATGTTTGTAGTCCATTAAGGAAAGGGCTTATTAACAGAATAATGAAAAATTGTGTAATTTAAGTAGCATAATTTTGCATAAAACCAGTGCGACTAAGAAGACCATAACCATGGTAATAACAGACGGAAAAAAAAATCATTCACCCATATAGTCCCTGTTGTAATAATTAAAAAACTGATTTAAAATAGAACGCCTGTATCTAATTGAGCAGACAGCATCAATTTCATCAGTTATTTATCATTATAAAATAAGTAAGTAAATAAAAGCTGCGAATTTCCGAACAATTTTCAACTCAACGTTTTTGTTATTCTTACATATTTCACACGGAAAATCCAGTATTTCATAAAAACGCGAGACTGTAAAATAACACAAATTGAACAGTTTGCTAACCGGATAGCGAGTAATATTTTTTATTTTATAAAGTGGCTGCATCTAGCCTGTTACTGCCGCCGGCGGTTTGCATTTTTACAATAACACAATTTTGATCGAACGATACTTTCTGTTTACTCTGTAACCGAGGACTGCTAATAATGTAATTTATAAGCCTTCATTGCCTGACTGCATTAACGAGACCCAAGAGCGAACCAAACGTTTTTATCGTTTTTTTCGCTTGCGGAAAGTTGTCTTCTAGTTTTTCCTTATCATAGTTAAAACCATATTGATTATTAGCTTGAAAGGTTCACCTTTTTAGCCTTCCGTAGTACAAGTAACCCTTATAGTTTCGCCTTGTCCGTGTGTCTGTCTCTCTGCAACTTAGCCCTTTAGTACCATTTCGTCGGTTGACAACCAAAACTCACTAAGTAACAAATACCTACTTTAAATAGCGATCGTATCTCAGTTCTGATTCAATACTGACATAAGAGGTTGCTAAGAGTAGTGACAATTTTTATAGTGAACTTTGGTTGTCAGCCGACGATTTGGTAGGCAAAGTTTCGGAGCCAGCTTCGAAATGGGAAAAAAATCTCAGTAGGTAACTGGCTTTCAATCTGATTACCAAACGGTATTAAAAGAACTTAGCACAGTTACTAACGAGTACTGGCAATTGGCAATTCGGTATATGCATATTAGGTATGCCGACTAGGTGGTAGAATAAAATAAAATAAAAACATTCGGGTAGGTACCTCCCTTTACGTAAAATGAGATGACTTTTTTATCCTGCTGTATTCCTAAAGTGTGGGGTACCGTTAAATAGGTCTTTTAAAATAAATTTGTGCTCCCCTTTAACTTTTGATATGTGAGTGGGAAAAACATAAAAACATCATGAATAGATGTGTCAGGACAAACGAAAAAGTACCTACCGTTACCGTGTCACAGTGCTTAAAATGGACTTTATTAAAAAACACAAACACAGGTTAGTGGCAAGGTATCTTCCCATGAGCTCTGACACATATTTTTGAAATAAAACTACTTATTTTGAATATAATCATCCGGTCGTTTTTGAATAACTACGGAACCCTACACTGAGCATAGTCCGACATTCTCTTGGCCGAAGAGCATACAAAAGAATAGCAGTAGAGGCAAGAAACAACCACATATCTGGACAAATGCGAAATAAAACCATATCGCAGCACTAGATCAAGATTTACGCTGGTTTAGCGAGAAAACAAAAAGCCGATAGGCTCGATACGCTGGCAAAAGGGGTTGCAGAGAAATTCAAGTGCATTGCTGAATGCGACTAATCACTGACAAGCACAACATAGGATAGGTATCGTATATTAATTACAACATGTAGTCTCATGTATTAGGATAAAATTAAGTTTGAACCAGGTACTTATGTACAACACGTTTCAGCTAAACTACGAAAGCTGAAGACTCCATTCCCACCCTGGTGTCTGGTGGATTTAGTGTTTCCCTTTAGTACGATACCTATTGCTTTTACAGCATGCCTAAAAGCTGCATTTAATTAAATATAAAATAAATTTAAATAATAATTTTAAGAAATGCTGAGGTGGGCCGGTGGGGTCACGCGGCTGGATAAGGTCCGGGATAATAACATACGGGGCACGTTTAAGACCGCTTCTGTCACTGATAAGCTAAAGGAGGGCAGATGCGATGGTATGGCCATGTTATGCGACCAGAAGATACTCAGACCGTCCATAAGGTGCTCGATATCCCCAATCCACCCAGAGAAAGAGGAAGACCTCCCGCCACGTGGTAGTCCAATGTCCAGAGAGCACCAGCAACCACGACAACCCGGGACAGAGCGTCCTGGCGCCGAGCCATAAGGAGGCCCAACCAACCCCAACTAACGAGCTTTGACCAGGGACAGAGAAAGAGAAAGAGAAAGAATAATTTTAAGAATTAAATAAATGTGAGACAGATCAGTATTAAATATACGACTCGGTATGTAGAATCGCTTAAAATGCAAAAGGGTAATCAGAATGGCCATCGATTCACTCGTGTATCATTAATTTGCCACTTATTACGCTGATTGCACCCGTCGACTTGCAGCAGAGTCCAATTACTTTAATAATTCAATTATGCTACAAAATTACAATGTAAGGTGAATGACTCAGTGCTGTAGGGGTCATAGTAACATCTTAAAAGTATTATTTTCGTTGAATAATGCTCTCCGTCCGTAGTGACTGAAGCCTACACCACTGACTGACAATGACAAGACTAGTAAAAGAGAATTAAATATTCGGCAATGCTAACTGTCTCAAGTTCTGAAAAGATGGTGGGTGAATATCTGAGCGTTTCAAGCGCCTAATTTTGGTGGCATCATTTTTGCCGAAGTTTCTAAACGTCTCAATGTTATACTTTGTCATTTGTTTAAGGTACCATGCCTCCTTCAAATGACAAAGTAGCACATTGTAACGAATAGAAACTTCGGCAAATATGAAGCCACCAAAATTAGGCGGTTGAAACGCTCAGATATTCACTCTGCTATATGTAAATTCATTAATTTAGTTAACTGATAGACGTGATATATTGGAGATTATTTTAAAACGGCTTTTACGGTTCTATATTTCGATTACCTATTCAGTGTATTGGTATTCAACTGTTAAACTGTTTAAAATATGCGTGAATAAATTAAATTAAATAATTATGTGTTTAGACATAGTAGTGTATGCCACTGTACATAATGAGGCATCAAAACACTCACGTGAATCTATTATGAAACTCGCTACACTCGTTTTATAAAAACACACTTGCGTTTGAATGCCTCTCATTATACACGGTTGCATGAACCACTATCCAATGCATAAACTAAGCCCGTGACAAGTTACGTTGCACAATTTAATTTGACTTGAAACCTTGCCTCGGGACTTTTCCGTTACCTACAAGGCTTATATGAGGCTGCACAGTGCACACTGTCTACGAAGGACACCTTCTTTATTCACAAGCGTTTGCAGATCTGAGCTTGTACCTAACTTGTACAGTCGCCATCAGATATATCGTAGCGTCCGGAGCGTTCAAAAATATCTGAACATGTCTTTATTACCATAACCAATAGAGCGTGTTTATATATCTCCGAACGCTACGATATATCTGACTGACTGATGGCGACTGTAATACAAGTGGAAGTCCTTATCTGATTAAATATATTAAAAGACATTTTCGCTTCATCATCATCATCATATCAGCCGAAAGATGTCCACTGCTGAACATAGGCCTCCCCCAAAGATTGCCACAATGACCGGTCCCGTGCCACCCGCATCTAGCGGATTCCTGCGACCTTCACCAGGTCATCAGTCCACCTTGTGGGGGGGCTACCCACGCTACGCCTTCCGGTACGTGGCTACCACTCGAGAACCTTCCCGCCCCAACGGCCATCGGTTCTACGCGCAATGTGCAATAAGAGTTGCACAAGTACAAATAAAATAAGAATATATATTCTTCAAGACATAGGCCTGTTATTTTATTAAAAATGTAAGCAGTCTTAGTAAACTGTCTCCTATTTGTCTCATATAAGGTTGGACGGAATTAGTTTAGATACTAACTTTATATTAAGTAATCGTCCTTATGGTAAGTGACAAAGTGGAAAGTTTTACTAAAAATGCTCGCAAATATGTTCAAATCTTTATGATTTCCCATTGAGAAAAAACATTATCAGAATACATAGGAGGATTCGCCAAAGATTAGATATCGACTTAATAAACAGAACGTACCCACTTGAGGCCTAATTATATTTTATTAAAAGAAGAAGTAATTCATATAAACTGTCAATATTCCTAAAAATGTCACTAGAGCGTAAAACCACATTATTTTAAATAACCTGAAATACGTTGTAAAAAAAGTTGAGGTTCATCCACAAACAAAATCCTCCTTTTCCTTAAATTGCAGTGAGTAAATCCATATTACATGTTTTTTTTTCAGTTGGTGACGGTTTAAGTATTAAATAGTATTATCGCCTATTGGTGATCGAGCAATTATTCTCTTTATCGCCGCAGATAAGAAAAATGTCCGGTACGAACGAATATACGATAACAATAAAACTCTGTGATCATAGGCCCACTGATTTCCAGGTGAAGTGTAAAAACCATTCAAGAGACTCCGCGAACTTAAACAGGACCTGACCTTGTAAATAGGTCAAACTAAATAAATAGGTCACGTCATAATAAGCAATGTAAGAGCACGCATAAACACATTATTTCCACGTTTTACGGTTTTACAATGAGATAGTATTCTCAAAAACATCAATTATTTTTAAATATAAGTAATATTACATATTTATTATTAAAGTTAATAGATGCCTACAAAATATCCTTTTTAAGCATTCGCAGTTTTTCACCGCACCCATTTATTGTCAATTTGAAACGAGTTTGTATGTTATGTGGCTTGGCGTTATGTTTCTGTTCAAGCTTACTGCTATTCAAGCTTGCAGTTTTGCCCCTATAGGAGCTTTAAACAGTATTCGTTTATCGAATTTAGGCTGGGAAATATTTTCTTGAACCTACATTATAAAGCTCTGTTAATCCGTAGATAACACATTAACACCTTGACCAAATATAATATTCTAAACTGCTTGAAAGGTTGACCTCGAGTACTGAGTTACATGCACTTTTCAAATAAAATCCTTAGACTGCCAACGCCATCTTTCGATAGAGATGTTAACTTTCTAATATCTTACCATAGCGCGCACCCTTTTTCCACGCTCAGCTAAGAGTCACCAAAGTCAGAGGAAAAGATTTCCTTCACTAACCGCTGAGGGCGTTAGTGAGACAGACGTCTGGGGTTATTCATAAAATAGAAACAGAGATATTCGAAATTTTGGATATAATATGGATACTTGTACCTATAACATATTATATTATTTAAATAAAATATGTCGTGCTAAAAAAACTAATTGTAGTATATTTATGTTTATGCAATAGTGATAATTGATAATAAATTTATAATAAAGATTCTTAAAATCAAGAATCACTGCTAAGAGAGATCAGTCAAGTTTTGTAATACTGAACTGTTCCATATACGAGTACAATACTTTTTCTAAAACAACGTTCGTGCATAGTCAGAGAGAATCATACTGGCTTTTTCTTAAGCTAATGCAGCTTCGAAAAGGGGGATAAATAATTATAGGTATTTTTCTAGTTTCTATTTACTGATGAATTGATTTGTTAGACTGTTAATAAGAATAAATAAGCTGTGTACAATATTATATGTAATAGTATTTTATGCAACTCTTATTGTTTATGAGAGGTCAAAAAAGGTGATTGGCGTGGGTATCAATTTGAGGTGAAGCCGAAAATTGTTATTAGAGACGCCACGAGCATTTTTTGACTCGGTTAAACAATGTTGCATACAATACTTTTTCTACGACCACGCACTTATTTTCAATTAAAATTGTAAATTTGAAAAATATTCTTAGTCAAACACAATTTTATCAATTATCATTCTTCAAGGTCGGACCGGAGACGTCAAAATTAAAAAGAAAGATCCTCTATAGTTAACTGTTCATCAGAAATGACATTTAAAATTAGGTTGGCAGCCATGTATTTCATTAAGTCTTGTATACACGAGGTGTCTTAAAATGCAAAAATCGCGCTGCGTGTAAACCGAATGCGTTTATAGGGAATAGACAATATAGACTATTCTTACCATCTGTAACTTAGGGGCTGAAAGGTGTGTTCACGACCATGTAAATGATAAGTAAAAGTACGGGAGTAGAAAAATATTGACAACGTTAAAATACACAGACAACGTTAAAATGTTTACTTTTTAAATAGATGTCAGTAAATCAAATAGATATAGATAGACCGACGGAAGTATCAAGCTAATACATTTACGATATTAGATGTAACATGCCAATATTATTTTGGCATTTTGATGTACTGAAAATTAGTATTGTAATTTTAAACATTTTACAACTAATCTGTTTCGAAATTGCAACATCCTAAGAACATGTTATTATGAAATTTGGTTGTAGCTTAAAATTCAGGACCAGTCTCCACATCATCCACGTGGTTTATGTACATAGGAGATGATTATTTCAGTAAAATATGATGAGAGAAATTAGTTGAAAACCATACCTTGACTGCCTCTTCGACGTCGTCGTCTCGTGACGCCTTAGCCAAACTTTTTTTCATGAGTTGGTACATTGTTTCTCTTCGTAGGTGCCCTTCGCTCAATAAGTCGTAGCACTGCCATCAAAAATTTAATAACTAAGTATAGACTTGATAAGCAACACCAAGATATTTTTTTTTAGATAGTCACATAGTCAGCCGCGCCTATTTTTTTATGCGCCGACTTTTTCTATTAACGGAAGATATTTGTCAGACTGTAATGGCTTACTTACTCAACATTAAAACAGTCAAACATAACAACAGTATTTGCAAAATTCGAAGTTCTTTCTACCCATACATTTAAATGCATTAGAAAAAAATTGTATAGTTGTATTTTATAAGAACCGTTATTGGTTTGACAGCACGAGTAGGTTAATAACGATTTAATTGGTAGCAGTTATAGAATTACCGTTATCGATTGGTAAAGCCGGTTATAATTAGAAAGACTAATGAGTTAATTAATGTGATCGCGATGAAAATTTAACCTAATACTCGTATTGGTAAGCTTCACCCGGGCGTGTGCAGTCAAAGGCACCAACACCTTAAATATTAGAGAATTACAAAAAGATTTATGACATTAAATTTAGACAAAGATATATATCCATATGACTCACGACAAGTCCAGTAAACATTTTTTCTTAAAAACTTTAGTCTCTTAAAGGGTCTCCCCAAACCTTCTAATATTCCAAAATGTATATACAGGTGAACAAAATTAAGTGTTACAAAGTAGATTTTATTAAGTCTGGTGTCAAAGTAATAGCGGCTTATTATTAGAAATATGTTTTGGACACCGCATTGAAGTCATAGTCTAAGGCCTGAGTAGACGCTCGAGCTAGGGCGTCGGGCGGGGCGTGCAGCGGGGCGTCCATGTTAAACAAATGCAATCGTATGTGCGTGGCCTGAGTGCACGCTGGTCAAATCCCGTGGACGCTCGACGCGCCGCTGCCCGCCCCGCCGGACGCTCCGCTCGACGCTCGCCACTCAGGCCTTACACTTAGGCACGCAAACATTTGGATTGTAGACCGCACACATAAGAACGAGACTGAGCTTCGGCGTTTAACAAAAAATGGCTGATAACCGAATGTGTCATTTTTCCAGTGAGTTTCGGACTTTTTATCTAGTCTACTTTGAAGAGGAAGGTGAGAACAATTAAACCTGCTAGTTTAAATGCAATGAAGAAAGCGATCGTATTTCACTGGCACATACCACTACCACAGGATCACAAACGTGCTGCGAATATTTTTTTACCATTTGAAGACCATAGTCAAGGCAAAAGGTAAATATTGACTAAAGTTTTAATCACAAAGTGTAATATTTTTTCTCTTGTTTTTTCTTACTTGTAGTAATAAATTGTTCCATCTAAAAAATCGCTGTCCTTTTAAATTGGTAACACTTCATATCGTTCACCCTGTACAAAAAGTGACCTAGGATAAATGGACTGGACTGGATTTACAATAAATAAATTACTTACTTACTGTAAGCTTAGCAGGTTGATGCGATTGTATATATATATTTTTTTTCATTGAAAAATATGAATCTGACCTATTATTTATTACAGTCGACGTCAAATATATTGTTTAGGTTTCTCAAATATATTTAGATACACGATTTTATCACCTCAACCGTAATATTATCTTTGACGTCGACTGTACAAACAGCGATGCATCGATAGACATTACATATTTAGTGCAATATACTAAATCGGGACAAGTCAAACAATATTTCTTTTTCGCGTCCTAAATTTTACATAGAAGATTTTATATAGCGAAAGCTGAGCACGTGGGTTCGATCCCCACTTCGGACGTTGGTGATCTTGGTCGCTTTTTTCTATGGTACCTAAATGACAGCCAATATTTATAATTTAGAAGATGAACGTTAACATGTTTGAAATGTTCATCTGCTGTTTGTTTCACCCAAATTAATCTTATTATACAATGTGCCCATGAGGAAAGGCAAAAAATTCAACAGCGGATTTCTACTCAAATTTGAAATTAAAAATGTCATATGAAGTTTTCTGGATTCAGTCTATTTTAAGAGATAATTTGTTTTTTTCTTAAAACTGTTTTAGACCGTTACGCTATGATAAACGCATTTTAGGAAACGATTTTATCACCATGTTGTCTTAGTCTTGTCACACTTAACTGACAGATTTCAAATGAACAATTTATCTTTAATTACCTAGCAAATGTAAAAATAAAAACTTAATAGTTCATTTTTTGCGATAGTTTTATTAATAAAATCCTTTTTTTGTGTATTAAGGCATTCAAAACATAAAAAAAACAAAAAAAATTTTTTTTTTAGATTTGCTTCTTTTAGTCTCAAGAATATGCTGTTAGAATTTTTCCCTTTCCTCGTGGGCACCTTGTATTTATTCTGTCATTTATGCGTGTACCGTGAAAGCATATAAGATGCGTTCCTCCAGGTTTCCTCGCAGATAAAGCGATATGGCTTTAGCGAAGGTTGCCATTGTGACGTAGGGCGACGTGCCCCGATCCAGCGCCACCATGACTCGCTCCATCATGTAAGCATCAGTCATGCCCAAACCCGTGTGAAGGACGTCACGGAAGTGTGCCCTGCAACAAGAACGCATAGATTTTTCACTTTATTTGACTTGACGGCTTTCGAAATTCAGGTAGTGAAGCCTGGGAGGATGTCTCGGGTTCGAATGCCTGTCATTGTGTAGGTAACTCTCACAAAACTATTTGTTCCTTAGTCATCGATGTAGTCTATATCCACACTAGCCTTAATTGAGCCAAATCGTAAACATAGGTCGATTCATGTAATAATGTACGTCATTTCTGTTATTATATTAATATTTTATCCAAATGCAATACCTAGATACTAGCTATATTATAAACTGTAGTTTTTAGACTATGAAGCCTCAAAACAGAACTGAGGTCTGGAGGAATTTAGCTTTGTTTTCCAACCCTGTCTGCTTAACACAAAATATTTCGTAAGCCTCAGAGATTGCCTGCTTGGTAACGCATAAAAATAAATTGTTCTAGGTAATTTTGGCTATCAAAACAGTCTAGCATAAAGCTTCTGTATTTTTTGTAGAAGCCACATTTTGCATGCATGACTTACACGCAACCTTGACCAAGTCCTACAAAGATTTTGCCCTGAACAGTAACGGGATACCAGGCAAATTACGTTAAACCACCCACTCCCTCTAAACCCCTAATTTTGAGAGCTGTTACGTAATTCACAAAACATTGTCACTACTGTAACATTTTAGCCTTACTTAGCTACGGAATACATTTACCTCAAGTTGACCTGCGCGTGCCAGAGAATGAAACAACTAATGTCAAATTATGTCCGAGCATACTTTTTATTTTTATTTATTTGGTACACCAAACAGACATCACACATTAAGGGCTTAAACAAGTCGGCATAAATTGGCATATAATGTTATCACGAGATTTTATATCATTGCATCCGGTTTACATGCGTTTCGGTTTCGGTTCTTATCATAATAAATAAATAAATATTTATGGGACATCTTACACAAATCAACCTAGCCCCACGGTAAGCTCAAGTAAGGCTTGTGATGTGGGTACCAGGCGACGATATAATATAATAGATAGATACGTATAGATACTTAGATACATACAAAGTCACGACCAAGGAACAAACATTTATGATAGATAAATACACAAAGAATGCCATCGCCGGGATTCGAACCCGGAACCTCCAGCTTCGTAGGCAGGGTCACTGCCAACTAGGCTACAGAGGCTGGCGACAATCATAACCAAAACGTGAAATTTTAGTATTATTTTTAATTTCTCAACATTTTTACTTAGAGGCTGATGGAATATATATATCGTTTATACGGTTCCGTAGTAAACTATAGGAACCCTTATAGTTTCGCTATGTCCGGCAGTCTGTCTGTCCGTTAGTAGGTACCAGAAATTTGCAATAAAAAATATTATTTTAGGTACCACACCTACACGTAAAGTGGGGTTGATTTTTTTTTATTTGACTATAATCCTATCGTACGGGGTATCGTTGAATGGAACTTTGAAAAAAGAATGAGGGTCACGAAATAAAATTTAATTTTTAAGTTTATATTTTCGGAAATAACTACAAATTTTTAACAAATGTATGATCCTCCTCTCCTCCTCTAACTTTTGATCCATAGGTGCAAAAAATATTTACAATGGGCTTATAGAATACTTTAAAATAAAACAATTTTGAACATAATCGGTCAAGCCGTTTTCGAATAGGTAACTACGGAACACTACACTTAGTTTGACCCTACATGCTCTTGGCCGGTTTTTTACAATAAAACTACTATATTTGCATATACCAAGATATTTTCCTATGAGATGATCCTATTTTTAATCAAGATAATAGCAGTGTACCTACCTCAGAGATATGCATAGGAAAATATAGACATTTTATTTTTCAAAAAGTCTAGGTTCGATTCTTGAGCCGAGTATTTTGTAAGTGTACCTATGAATGCAGTTTTTCTTTTTACTAAAATCGACGTCATGGTTTCTAAAGACAAGATATCGCTACTTGTTATGGTTTCCAAAACCTCCATACTGTACTGACCCATTTAGATTGAATACCCTGTATAATAAAAATAATCCCTTTGCGATGTTTTAGTAAATTTGTGTGTACCTATTTACTATAATTTAACTATACAAATCTACTTAGTGAGCTATGTGTGTTGACTGCAGGCTGGTGGCAAACAATCAGATCTGCCCGAAGGCAAGCGGTCATTGTAGCCTTAGGATGCCTGGAAGGAGTTCGAAAAGCTGCCAGCCCTTGGGTCTCCCGTGGCGTCTCTGAGTCTCGTGAATATTATTACATATTATTCACTGCCACGGTTACCGCATTATCTGCATAAATTATATTGGCGGCCTCGCCAAAATTTAATTATTAAAATACAGCAAGCGCAATTGGGCTGAAACAAAACAGATTATTTCAACAAGATTTGTTTGGATAATTGATAAATTTCTGATAGAACAACTACACTCACGGTCAATGAATACAGTTCAGGTGTATTTTTTCATAGAAAACACTAGAAACGTGCGGATTTCAAATATCCTTTATCAGTAAATTACATGCCAAGGCCGTTTAAGTGGGAAATGTCTCTGATATCGTGTACTTGTAGGCCGAGGCGAAGCCAAGGCCGATAAACACGTGATCCGAGGCTTTCCCATTTGACTTGACAGCCGAGGTGTGTGTGTATACTATTTTTCTGCTCAACTTAGTTTAGCGCAGTGGCCGGCATTGTGCTGTTTGCCGGCCGGAGGGCAGAAAAAATATTTAAAGTACCTACAAGTGGAATCGTATTTATTTTTCAACTTTACCTATTAAACTACACTATCTATTAAATTGTGTCGTAGTCTGTTGTTTACAAATAGGTATAGGTACACCTCCTCCAATACGATCCGGTCTATAATTATAATAATGAGTGTAACTGGATATTTGTAACAATGTTGCATTCTGTTCCGATTTCATCCCCGTTTCAGTAAACACAATTAAATTAATGGTCTTTCAAAAATACATTCGATTTTCTCCAGTGTTCCTTATATTCTTTATAATTATGCAGTTTTCTAAATTATGGGACTATCGTTAATATATCTGGCAATTCTTCCCATGTTCCTTAAGATATCCTTGACTTATGCATAACATTCTAAATAGTTTTTGGCGCTGATTTCGCTTCATAAGACTATGCCAAATGTGACTAAGATTTGTATAGGATAAAAAAATCTCCTAGATAATTCACATAATATGTGACATAATTCCATTCACAGAATATTACTGCGTCCAAGCCAGAGGTTTATTAAAAAAACATTGAGATTCACCAGAAATATTGATCACATCTGCACAGCATGAAATCGTGCAGTGGGGAATAAAAAAAAAGGTTTGAAAAATAGATTTGAATTTGCCAGTTTTTTTATCGGTATACCCCTTAGAAATGCATTTTTAGACTTCGAGA
>JALPQI010022705.1:0-22675 GCA_025490895.1 Thaumatotibia leucotreta
AGGTAGTTATGGACTTTGGATTACGCAGCTTCTTTGAAAATATATTGGATAAAATTGCATTGTTTGACCCATAGACTATAGAAATCTCCTTAAAATGTGCTCATTTGAGTAGTTTTTCATTGATGCCGAATAGCCCTCACGCATCTGTCAATGTCAAACTGACAGTTGACACTGACACTCGGTTAAATATAAACATTAAACAGAATAAACATTAACAAGCATTCTAATTGTGTACTTATTTTACATTTTTTACTGTAAAATAGAAGCTGCATTTGCTGTAAATACTTTAACTGAAATTTCATTGAAATATTATCGCCAAATCTGCAATTTTTTAGAGGCCATGACTAAAGTGCCAACTTCAAACGAAGTTCTACAAAAACTCGATGACTACAAGGTAAATATTTTAATTACTGAGATTCAAGAAATGAGTTTAGCTTGTAGATCAACATTACAGCGTTACCTTAATGATACGAAGGCAATGACACAGTCCGATATGATCCAAATTCAAGCAATACTAGATTACATGCATGAACAAATAAACGTCGGAAACTGGAGAGAAGTCAAGCCATTCTTAAGAAAAACTATAACAATAGCATCTTATTTAAAACTTCTCGCTCACATAAAGTTCTCGAACGAACTTTCCGAAAATGTATTAAGGGAATCCTTAAAAATAATAGATCACGGCATCATTTTTGGGTGTCCTTTAGAGAAAGAACCTAAGTTGCTTCATGACTGTGCATCTTATTTAAATGAAATCTACTTAAAATCACATACTATCAAATCAATCCAATTACCAAATAGCCCCAAGACCTCAGTTAAAGAATGTAATGCCACTCAATTAGAAATATTGGACTGTCCAAGTATGGAACACTTTTATAAAAACTATATCTTGGCAGCAAAGCCTGTTGTTTTAGATAACTGCATAAATCATTGGCCTGCATTAACAAAATGGAAAGATCATGCCTATCTTATAAAACTAGCTGGGTTAAGAACAGTTGCAATAGAAATTGGAAGAGAATACACCGAATCAGATTGGACACAAAAACTTATGACTGTTGAAGAATTTATAAATAATCACATAATCAACTGTGATGGAAATACAGGTTACTTAGCGCAGTATCAGCTGTTTGATCAAGTTCCAGCGTTAAAAAAGGATATATCAGAACCAGAATACTGTTGCTTTTCGGATGACAATGATCCAGTGGACATTATGGCTTGGTTTGGACCCAAAGGCACAGTCTCTCCTCTTCACCATGATCCTAAAAGGAACTTGTTAGCCCAGGTTGTAGGTGAAAAGCAGATCTTCTTATTTTCACCGGTAGATTCAGAATTCTTGTACCCTCATGAACATGAATTGATGAATAATACAGCAAGAGTGGACCCCAGAAAACCTGATTTGGAAAGTTACCCAGAATATAGAAATGCAAATCCCTATTATTGCATATTAAGGCCAGGACAGTTGCTGTATATACCACCAAAATGGTGGCATTTTGTGGAATCACTTTCTGTAAGTTTTTCAGTAAGTTTTTGGTGGACGTAATATTAATTTTGCCATACAGACAGATGCATAACAAAGTGTCAAATAACAACAGAAAATGTTGACAGTGATATCAACAAGTTTTGTAACTTTTCATTTGTTATAATTCTGTAAATATGTGTTATTTAAGTGTTAAAAAAATACAGATAAAATTCAATATTTTAATATAAAATATAGTAATTTAAGAAAAAATTTATTTATTTGTATTCATTATTTAAAGCACGTCCAATTAACATCCTTCTGACTTCTGAGGTCCCAGCTCCGATTTCATAAAGTTTGGCATCTCTTAGAATTCTTCCAGTTGGGTAGTCATTAATATAGCCATTGCCTCCTGCATAACAAAAAAATTGGTTTATTATTATTTCATTTCAGAATTTATTGATTTGCTATGACAATTTAGTGCCATAACTGTTTGGCATAGATTATACTTTGTTGTTTCATTGAAGTACTAAAGTGAAGTAAACCTGGTAAGAATTTAAGACTGGTATTGTTGTAGAGTTATGCCATATTATGCTACAAACACTTAATTAACTAACAACTAATGAACCTTATTACAAGGCATATAAAGTGCACAAATAGTCGATTAACTTTATTGCCATTGGTACAAAATGATTAGAGACCAGTATTGGCACATAGTAATCTAACCTCATTGTAAAAGGGTTCTTTCAGGGTCAGTATCCGAATTACGTTTACCGTAACTTTTGTAGTTTTATAGTGGCAATATTTTCCTCGACAAAGACCTCATGTGGCGTATGGTCCTCTTTGGAGGAAAATCCTTATTATACATTATTATTATTATTAGAGGCAAATAGTAGGTACTGTAAGTAGATGTAAAGTTGCATTACCCTTCAACTTATAATTGCCGATTTCTAAGAATGAACTTTTGACAGTCATAGATTAATCCTTTTTCTATAGTCTTAACGTCATATATATACACGGTGTTACGCGAGCATTGCGAAAGATTTTAACTATGCATTCTAGACATCAAAATAAACAAAAAATAATAAATTTTGAGACCTAATGTCAATTCCACCAAAAAATTTTCTTTTTTTCTTTTTTTTTAGGCCAATTTGAATACTTTTTAACATATCCAGTACTTTTTATCATAACAACAATTTGTTTAAATTATTTATTTCAATTGTTTTTTTTAGGTAGAGGTTATTTCGTCAAGTCTATTCGTATTTTTTGATTGTCAGGCAAAAGGTGTGGTAATATTAGAACACATTGTGGTAGCATTGTAATCCAAAAGAAGTTAAATGACGAGTTACGTCGAAAAACTTATTTCGAAAAAAAATCGGCCAAGTGCGAGTCGGACTCGCGCGCAAAGGGTTCCGTGACATTATCAATTTATTATTAAAAAAATACAGTTAAATCAACCTACCTCAAAAACTATAAGAGATAATTTAATCAAACCAAAAATCGTTGATAGAGTTTATTAATGTGCATAACATATATTTTTTTTAGAATTTTATATCGCGTAGTTTAAAAAATAGAGGGGGGGGGACACATTTTTCAGACTTTGAGAGCTGATATCTCGAAAACGATTTGCTTAAATAAAAATTAAATGTATAAACCTTCATATCATTTTCAAAGACCTTTCTATTAATACCCCACACGCTTATATTCAACTAAAAAAAATTTTCCATGCCTCAGTTACATGTATGAAGGGCCCCCACCCCAACGGTTTTTTTTTACAATTTAGTATCATAATCCTGTAGCGGTTTATAGAACACATATCCTTACCAAATTTCGTTACTGTAGCATTTATAGTTTCCGAGTAAATCGGCTGTGACAGACGGACAGACGGACAGACGGACATGACGAATCTATAAGGGTTCCGTTTTTGCCATTTTGGCTACGGAACCCTAAAAAGGTTGATATCTCTGAAACCAAGCCGAATCCAGGAAATTTTATGTAACATTAAAGACTCTAAATATGGTCAGGAATCCAGCATTAAAATCTTTCGGAATGCTGACGTGTACAGTGTACAGTGTGTCCCAAAGAGAAGTGACTGGCGCCCTATGGAGACGCAACCAAAATGTATGAAAAGGTCAACTTTTTTTTCGCGGTTTCCTTGTTGGTCCCATAGTAAAAGTTGTTCAGTATGACTTACACAGTGTGTCCCAGGAAGCTGGTCACTTCTCCATGGGACACACTGTAGGTATAAGGCTCATTTCTAAACTGTTACAAGTTCATTCTTAGGAATCGGCAACTATAAGGGTCGATTGTGGATAAAAATTTAACGTCACATTTTTTGTGTTACGGATTTACCATAATATATAGTTTGTATGACTAACTTTCGTAGGTAACGCGAAACGATCGTAATTTTTATTTTGATGAAGCGCTTAACTAGACACATTTTTTTGCAATCAGGCCTTAAAACTTACCCAGTATTTGCACAGCATCCAATGCAACTTGCGTCGCCTTCTCCGCGCAATAGAGTATAACGCCGGCACAGTCCTTGCTATTTATGTGGCCCTCGTCACAAGCTCGAGCCACACTGTACAAGTAACTGCGACATGCGCTTAAGGTCGTGTACATGTCGGCCATTTTCCCCTAAAACATGTGTTTTTGTTACTGCTATAAAAACAAAAAATGGTAAAAATATAGGAACCTAGTCAGGTTATGGCGACTGCCAGGGGTCCGGGGGCCCGTTACCAAAAAGTTTGTAACTTGCAATACAAGAAAAAGTTCTTAACACAGTTAATTAGACGAGAACTTCCGCTTGTATTACCAGCTTTCGAGAAATACGCCCCTGGATTTATCAACGTAAAATTGAAGTTCCATTCCGTTCCAGAATTTAAAATACAGGTAGGTACTCTAGAATAAAGTTCAAGTGCATGTACCTAGTGATTTTGCGTGTAGCGACAGTTTTTAATGATAATTCGAATTTAAAAACCTCATGCAGATATTGCGACTGAAATCAGTCGAGAAAGGACGAAAAAACTTTCTTTAAATCCACAGATCACATAGGTGATCACGATCACCAATTCTGGTGACCTTTATGAATATCAGTAATTAAGTAGATAGCGTATGAACTGTGAACACTCATAAATGTCATTTCACATATAAATATCATTTCGGAATTACAATTGTGGTCACAGAACGATATTCTGAGTGGTAAGTGGCACTGCCATATGTATCCGAAAACCACTGTACTGGTTTTTAAACCGTAACCCCCTAATTCATAAACGTCTCCTAACTTGATAAGCCGTTCAGTATTGTTGGTCCCTTTCGGTCTTCTAGATCTAGACATATTGACAAGACTGAAAGGCACAAACAATACTTAACGGCTTGCTAAGTTAGGGACGTTTATTAAGTTATTATTATTAAGTACCTGCATCAACTGGAACTCCCCAATATTCCGACCGAATTGTTTCCTAGTGTGCGCGTATCCGAACGCCGCGTCTATAGCTGCCTGCATGAGCCCGACGGGCCCAGCAGCCAATACCAAGCGCTCCAGATCTAACCCAGACATAAGGACGTATACCCCCTTGTTCAGCTCGCCTAGAATGTTTGAGGCAGGGACCTGGAAACGATAAAATCTAATTCAGTTAAAAAAGCGTACCTACGTACTTAACCATTTTTTTAACTGAGAGAAATTTAATTTGACGATGTTTTTTGCGTCATAGGATGGATGGATGTGATCGAATCAGAAATGAGGAGATCCGTAGGCGAACTAAAGTTACTGACATAGCCCTCCGGATTAGTAAGCTGAAGTGGCAATGGGTAGGCCACATTGCACGGAGAGCAGATGGTCGATGGGGTCGAAAAGTGCTCGAATGGAGACCACGGCTAGGCAAACGCAACGTAGGACGTCCACCCAAAAGATGGACAGACGACCTTATAAAGGTCGCCGGGACACGCTGGATGCAGGTCGCATCTAACCGGTACATGTGGAGGTCCAAAGGGGAGGCCTATGTTCAGCAGTGGACGTCTTATGGCTGAGATGATGATGATGGATTACCCAATAGTGAGTAATTTCCGTTGATTATACGTTTTATTTTTGAAGAGTTTCAGCTCAGAGATTTCCCGACTCCATCTCGTAGAATGGTGTTAGATAAATAGGTTAGCTTCTAAAATAAGCTAGGCCTTGTTTAGAATAGAACTATGTCCTGTATTATATTTAGGAATAGGTAGGCTTTTAGAATGCCTCATTAGTTACTCGAAAAAGCAGATTCATTAGATTTACCAGATAGATTAGGAACTTATCGATCACTATTGAAAGTAGAAAGATAACAATAGTTTAATTATCTTTGGGGTGATTCACCTGCTGATAACATCACTAAATATTGTATAAGTTATTTAAATGTATGATATAAACCATAGCCACCTTGGAAAGGCGCTGAACATCCACGTTTACACAGCTGAATCTACAGGGCGTCCCACGGCGATGCCACATGGAGGGAAAGTAACTTAAATATCATAGATAGCGTATTTTGCTGAAAGAAGACTTTATTTTATTTTGAAAATTAAATAATACTGCATTTAAAAAAATCCAAAAAAAATTTTGCTTTTTCTAGGCATCGAACCTACTTTAAAACAAAAAAAAAATTTCGTAATTTTATTCTGTCATTCGAAAGAATAGATAAAAAATAACAATTTTCCTTAAGAAACATAGTATCTAAAACTAAAAGAATAACCAAAAAAGTTTGGTTCAAATTTGTAAAAAAATTGTAGTTGTTTCGATTTCCGGGTGAAGCAAGTAATTTTTTGAAAAACTTTGAATGCAACTTTACTAAGTCTTAAAAATAAAATGAAGTCTTCTTTCAGCAAAATACGCTATCTATGATATTTAAGGTACTTTCCCTCCATGAGGCATCGCCGTGGGACGCCCTGTATATTTAATAGTAGGTAAAGGCTCACCTTACAATCCTCGAACACTAGCTCACATGTGTTGGATCCTCTCATTCCTAATTTGTCCAGTTTTTGGGCCGTGGAGAAGCCGGGGAAGTTTTTCTCTATTAAGAATGCAGTGATGCCGTGCTGTGGCTTAGCTGTAGATGTGTCGGTTTTAGCATAAACCTGGAAAACAATTTGATTTATTACAATCAGTTTGACAATGTTCCTGAGAGGCCTACTAGGGTTCCAATTAGTTGACTGAACTTGACTTGACTTAGTAAATAATTAAGTACCAAATTAAAAATTTTAAAACAAGTTCAACCGATTTCTCCAAGATCCTATCATCTGTGGTTTCCATCATTGGTTTCCTCTCATCAAATCCTACTTTTTGAATGCAAATTCTTGTAAATGATTGAAAATCACCAAAAGCGGCTTAAATGTACACCTATAAAATTTGAAGAGATCCCTTGATTTCTCCAAGATCCCATCATCAGATCCCAACTTGGTGCCAACGGGACCATCTCGGGGTTATACCTACACGTTCGATCACAAAAATAAATTTTAAAATCGGTTTACGATTCTCGAAGATATCGGGTAACATGTCCTCCTTTTTTTGACTATAGACTATCATTATTAATATTACGACTCTTTTACTTTTCAAGCAATTCGAATGTGGAATGCTTTGCCAGTTGAACTGAGGTGTGCTAAGTCCATTTCAATTTTTAAAGCTCATCTCAAGCAACACTTTCTGTCACTTCCTTAAGCTCCTTTGTCCTTCCTGTTCATACGTTGTCTATTTTATTGCATATTATTTTCATTTAGTTATATTTATGTATTTGTTTATATATATATTTATATTTATGAGTATATATACTTATATATGTATATATTGGTGCTGATGTGAACTTATTTTTCTCTGGTTTATCTCATTGTACTTTTATTTTTCTTTCATTACTGTCTATATGTCAATTCTACTGCCATAAGGTTGTCTGGAAGAGATCGCTTTTTAGCGATAAGACCGCCTGTTGTTGCGTACTTCTTGTAAGCTTCCTTTTTCGTTTATTTATTGTTAATTTTAGCACAATAAAGAATATTATTATTATTCCCTTTATTTCATTCATTTCTTAGATTAGGTTTTTTACAATATGTCTATAAAAGTAAAATAAAATAAAACATACAAAAGCAATACAAAACATGTAAACATAATATAAAAAACCTAACCTAGAGAGCCGCCGGCAACGGAGCGGGCCCAAGCTGCCGGTGGTTAGGGCTGCAGGGAGAGGAACCGCCGGACTATGCGCGCCGTGTCCAGGATTACCGCCTTCTGCATCTGACCCTTGACCCAACCACCTAGCGAGAGCCTCTTGAGGTGTTGATCGAGACTCTTCGCTATGAGACCGTTCGCAGAAACAACTATCGGTACAATGATCGCCGAATCAACCTCCCACATGTCGGTTACCTCGTGAGCCAAGTCAAGGTACTTACTGGCTTTGTCCTTCTCGGCCTTCACGAGGTTCTCGTCATGGGGGATGGTGATGTCGATGAGCATTGCCCGGCGTTGGGATCGATCTATCAGCACGATATCAGGCTTATTGGCTACAATAGTCCTGTCCGTGATGATAGATCGATCCCAATAGAGCGTGGCACGACCATTTTCGAGAACTGCCGCAGGTGTGTACTTATAGTAAGGCACTTCGAAGCCCACAAGGCCGTATTGAAGAGCAAGCTGCTGGTGTATAATCCTGGCTACGAGGTTGTGTCTGTGCAAGTACTCGGTGTTAACAATCTGAGAACAACCGGAAATAATATGCCTGAGTGACTCACCGGGACGGCGGCATGCCCGACAAATGTCGACCGTACCGTCCTTCAGGATATATTTCCGGTAGTTATTCGTCATGATAACCTCGTCAGCAATTGCACAGGCAAAACCCTCGGTTTCTCCGAAGAGGTCCCCGAATCGTAGCCAGTTCACCGACGCGAGCAGATCTACATCAGGTCCCGTGAGGGCCTTGTAGAACCGCCCGTGTAGCTCCTTGCTCTTCCATACCGCCTTGCGGTCCTCGGTGCTTAGTACCACAGGTTTGCGCCAGTTCTCTTTTGCCAAGGAGAGCGGCGTGAGGTTCCGATCTACTGCCACCACATCTCGATGCATCCCGCACTCATTGTTAAGAAAATAGTTTCTAAGATTGTACACCTCGCGGTTGTGGAGGTTTTTGGCATTTAAGAAGCCGCGGCCTCCACATTTCCGCGGGATGTACAATCTCATAACTGATGAGCGCGGGTGTAGCATTCGATGTGTGGTGAGCAGTGTACGGACCCTTCGATCCAGGGCGTCCAGCTCGGTCTGAGTCCACCTTAGTACGCCAAAGGAGTATATGAGTATGGGCATTACCCAGGCGTTGAAGGCGCGCACTTTGTTGCCTCCTGACAAGAGACTGTTAAGTACTTTTGTGAGCCGGCTGAAAAAGCGCTCCTTCACCGCCTGTCTAATTCCCATATCTTCAATACCCAAAGACTGTGACATACCAAGGTATTTATAGGTTTCTGCTTCCGAGATAGATCTGAACGACATTGTCTCAGAAAGCTGTAAATTTGTTGAATTTACTACTTTCCCCCGCTGTACATGCATAACCGCACACTTATCGACACCAAACTCCATTTTGATGGCACTACTGAAAACTTCTGTGGTTCGCAGTAGCTCCAACAAGTCTTGGCTATTTGGCGCAAATAATTTGAGATCATCCATGTACAGAAGGTGAGAAATGACTTCACCCTCTCTCCGAAGCCGGCAACCTAGTCCTGAATCCTTCAGCAGGGTGCTGAGGGGATTCAGAGCTAGGCAGAACCATAAGGGACTCAGACTGTCACCCTGGAATATTCCTCGCTCGATCCTTATAAAGTCCTGCGGACCAGAGGAGCCATCTCCACCTCCTGGTTGACGAAGGACTGTGGTCCACTGCCTCATACACGCACCGAGAAAGGATCTTAAACTTGCATTAACTTTATACAACTCCAAGACCCTTCCCAACCATGAATGAGGCACCGAATCATAGGCCTTCTTGTAGTCAATCCAAGCAGCGGAGAGGGCCCCTCTGTTACGCCGGACTTGCTGGCAAATGGTCATGTCAATGAGGAGGAGCTCTTTAGTACCACGGGACCCAACCCTACATCCATTTTGAGCAGGAGCCAAAACATTGTTCGCAACAATGTGTGTGTTAATTTTTACTCTCAAAATGGATGTAAGGAGCTTGTACAGTGTGGGCAAGCACGTGATGGGTCGGTAGTTCTTCGCTTCCGTGGTACTACCGGACTTGTAGAGCAGGAAGGTTACTCCAGTTGTTAAGGAAGGTGGCAGGGAACCGAGCTCGAGGGCTTGTTGGAATTGCGTTGCCAATCGTGAATGCGAGCACCGAAACCATTTTAGCCAGAAGTTGTGCAATCCATCCGGCCCAGGACTTTTCCAGTTCTGAGTCGTGCGGACAGCACAACTTACGTCATCGGGGCTGATGGTAACTGCCCCCATAGGTTCGATGGTCTCGCATTCACGTTCGACAACGGTCATCCATTCACCCTCGGTGTGTCCGACGGGCGCTGACCAGATACTACGCCAGAAATCACTCATGGCAGTAGCATCCGGCAACCGCGCGTCGGACACACGGTAGTCGGTTTCCTCCCACTTTCGGTAAACCTTCCTTTGGTCACTCTGGAAAAGGCGATTCTGCTGGAATCGATTCACACGCTCTCTGTAGCGGCGAATACGGTTTGCCCATGCATAAACCTTCTGCTTCAGAAAGTCGATGCGCTCTGTGAGGTTGGCCGTGTAGTCGCGGGGTGCAATACCCGTTCCCGCGAACGCCTGGTTCACAAAGCGCATTACTCGGGGGCGGTTGTTACCCCCCCTGAAGCAGATCAGCTTTGCAATGAGAGTCCTAAACGAGTCGATACGACGCTCGATCCGCACCTGCCATGCGGGGTCACCTCCGGCGGTCCTAGGTGCACGGTCAGCGTCCGGAAACTTGACTCGAGCAACACGGCACGCCGCGATGGCCCCGCAGTACATGATCGAGTGCGTATCTTCCAAATCTTTACTGGATCGTATATACGGCTCCAGTAAAGCGTTTAGGGCTCCCATCAACGCTAAATTGCGCCTATTCATGGGCAAACGTGGTAATCGTGGCCTAGAGTCGGGTGTGAAGCGATGCTGCATAATCGCCTCTTCCAGAGTCCTCCTCAATTGCTCATTGTCTGAAGTACTCACACTCAGGTTCGTGACGTCATCCCCGTCGGCACTGGGATCAACCCGCGGTGCCCCCGGTGCCAGGTCGGGTGCCGGCACCGGATCCGGCGACATGGCGGGCGGGTCCCGCGCCGAAGCGGAGGCCGCACGAACAGGGAGAGCCTCCAGGCGGAGCCGATCAAGTGTCGAGTCATCCAGCCGCTTTAATCGTTGGATGACTCGCACTTGATCCGATAATCGCTGCGCAGTCACATTTATGGTTGGTTCAAGGGCCTGAAACAGAGGAAGCATCCGGACACGATACGCGGATAGGTTAGTTCCTCCCTCTGTAGCCCCATAGTAGGCGCGCATGACATTCTCGTTCATGGATTGAGACCATTGCATGCGTCGCACTACACCACCGGCAGCGGGAGCCGTGCGCGGGGCAGCATGTCCCGCGGGCCCCAAGCGTGCCGGCAGCGGTGGCCGTCCTCGCCGCGCAGGTGGTCGTGGCGGCGGCGGCGGTGGTCCGCGCTCGTCGCTGCTCGACCCGCTGATGTCGGGCGCGGTGGCGTAATCAACGCCCGACGAAGATTGCGAGGAGATTGATGTCGTTGAGGCGGACGAAGGTGTTGGGCGTGCGATTCGTGGAGACGCTTTATCTTGGCGTGCTTTACTGCGTGTATACATTTCTTAGTCGTTAGCAATATTTTGACATTTGTATGCCGGCACGATTCAGAGACTTGTGTAATCGTTGTCGTTCCTTGTACCCTTGAATAAAATTGTACTATCAAAAGGGCAATTTTTCCACGACGAGGTGGTAAAAAATATTGTATAAATGCCGGTAAAATACATTGTTTATCAAAAATATCTAAGAAATTATAAAAGCACGTCAGACATTGACGGCGTCAGATTTTTTTTTTTTTTTTTATTATTATTATTATTATTACTCTGATTGCATCTATGTTTATTCTTCATTGAAGTAGGTACCACTAACCATCAGTAAAACAGTAGGTAACCGAGAGTCTTGAGTTGAAACTGAGTTCCTAGCTAGTCAGGACTCAAACCTCTGTTGACTTAGACCCACAGAAGATGCCTGCCACGAAATATAATTATTACCTACCAACCTGTTTCAAAAGTTTTCCTTACATACTTTTTTTATTGTTCACGCAGGGGAGAATTCTTTTACACACCTAATTTGTGGGAGTATTTCATCTATGGCTCTATGCAAAGGAGAATACCTACTAAAAACCCCTGAGGCATCACCCGCTTTGCCGTCAGTGGGTGTGCCATGGGATTTCGATAACATTTTATGATGACTTTCCCCACAAACATACAAGAATTATTACAATAGCTATTAATTAGTATTGCTTCACATACCACTAAAACATCAGCATCAGGGCCGTTTGTAATCCAGAATTTGTTTCCATTGAGCACATAGTAGTCGCCCTTCTTATCAGCTCGCAGCTTCATGGAGACTACGTCACTGCCGGCTCCTGGCTCCGACATTGCTAGTGCTCCTATATGCTCCCCGGAGCATAGCTGAAGTTTAGAAGAATATACATGTGAATAAACAGATTGGCCATTTCCAGAGGATTTGCCGTAAGCGGGGTACATAAATAACTCTTCAAACTATCTCAGTCTACTAGTGGAATAAGCTCTGGGTGCTTAGCCAAGTGGCCAATCGCTAGAGCTCGGTATTAACGTATCGTAGATTTCCATCTCTGTTTCTCTTTCTAGTTAGTGTGACAAAGAAAGTTGCCTCTAGTTCACGACTGACGATTGAGCGTTATCGATAGGCAACTTGGCTAACCACCCTGGACGGTAAATGCCCATAATCGCCACGAGAATTGACGATCGCAGTAGTGTGTCTACTAATTAATATGATGATGGTGCTACCCATTATCAGTCTTCAGCAGGACAGCAATATACCTGTCTATTTGGGAGTCTTGGGACATATCGCCATTATCGCCCAAGACAGTAATTACCTAGTTGGTCTGATAGTGACTTATGCAAGTTATGCACAGGTACCTACACCCTACACCTTACGTAAACAGATTATACGAATTTATAGGGTTGTTATTTGTAGGCTTGTCTGACCGGCTGGAGGAAAAAATAAGAAGGTACCTTCGGCAGGTATTTGCTCTTCTGTTCATGTGTTCCGTTTCTGTTGATTTGGTTGATGCACAGGTTGGAATGGGCTCCGTACGAAAGGGCGATGCCCCCAGCAGCTCTGTAATTTTACCATATTTATAGCAACAGTCCTATAGAATAGCAAAAGTAACTTCAGTACGAAAAGGCCGTACATTAGCCCACCTAACGAAGACCAAAAGTTGCCTATCGGGGAAATAACTCGTGTATAAGCGAATTTTGGCATAGTTGTAGGGAATGGTGTTTTAAGCCACGTACTAAAAGTACTGGTGGTTAGGGGTGGAGCTAACGGGGGGAGGGGGGTGTAAAGGTCCTTATTTTTAATTTTTCGTAAATAACTTGTAAACCGTGGCTTATAGCAAAAAACGATCTAGTACAGTAATCTACATAAAATTCTCTACAAAAAAAGTATATGCATGTTTCCTCTGGGATCAATATGTCATGAGATAAGAAAGCAAGAAGATGGACACAATAGAAATAAACACATTTGTTTAAGTAGGTATGGCACATACAGAATGCTCGCGAGCATTCCAAAAGATTTTAATGCTCAATTCCTGGCCATATTTAGAGTCTTTAATGTTATATAAAATTTCCTGGATTCGGCTTGGTTTCAGAGATAACCAACCTTTTTTTCGAAATAAGTTTTTCGACGTAACTCATCATAAAACATATTTTTGATTACAATGCTACCACAATGTGTTTTAATATTACCACACCTTTTGCCTGGCAATCAAAAAATGGGAATAAACTTGACGAAATGGAAACAAATTGTTGTTTGATAAAAAGTACTGGAAATGTTAAAAAGTATTCAAAAAGTCTAAAATAATTTTTTTTTTGGTGGTATTTGACATTAGGTCTCATAATAATTTTTGTTTGTTTTGATGTCTAGAATACATAGTAAAAATCTTTTGACGATGATTATGAGAATATTTTAGGTTTAGAAGATAATTAGGAATTTTATTTTTACAAATAAGCATACAGGCCGCCCGGGCGCAAGCTATCCAAAAGATTTTAAGTATGCATTCCAGATATCAAAATAAACAAAAAATATTATGAAACCTAATCTCAAATACCACCAAAAAAAAATTTTTTTTTTCTTTTATTTTAGACTTTTTGAATACTTTATGACATTTCCAGTACTTTTTATCACAACAACAATTTGTAAAAAATATTTATTTTATTATTTTTTTAGGGACTGGTTATTTCGTCAAGTTTATTCCCATTTTTTGATTGCCAGGCAAAAGGTGTAGTAATATTAAAACACGTTGTGGTAGCATTGTAATCAAAAAGAAGTTTTATGACGAGTAACGTCGAAAAACTTATTTCGAAAAAAAGGTTGATTACCTCTGAAACCAAGCCGAATCCAGGAAATTTTATATAACATTAAAGACTCTAAATCTGGTCAGGATTGAACATTAAAATCTTTTGGAATGCTCGCGAGCATTCTGTATGTGCCATACCTACTTCAACAATAGTTATTTATTATACAAGGGGGCAAAGTTGTTGTTTAACTGTCGTGCCAATATTGAGACCTGAGCTAGCGAAAGATTCCAAAATTGAGCCACGAGCGTAGCGAGTGGTTCAAAAACTGGAATCTTGAGCATTGCGAAGGTCTCAAGGCACGAGAGTTGAACAAACTTTGCCGCCAAGTGTAATACAACTTTTTTCCCCTCACTATCGCGAGGAAATATGATTACAAATCTCATCCAAATGTAAATTAACTTAAAGAAACCATTTAAAACTCAATGTCGAAACGTATCGTAGAATAGAGTTACTTCTGGAATTTAAATATAGCCAATGGCTTACAAAGTTACCCATGAGAATGACCAATTTAACATGTGAGCTCCGATTGCGCATGTTTACTACGGTCATACAGATCCACTTATACTAGGCAGTAGGGGGCTATAGGAATTAGAGCAATGTCAAATTACTTTATTCACAAGTGTGTAAAAAGCGTTTTTACCCGCTCGTATTAAACGATAAACGAGCGCTTTACGAGCTAGTGAGGGGAAAATGTGTTTATTTCTATTGTGTCCATCTTCTTGCTTTCTTATCTCATGACATATTGATCCCAGAGGAAACATGCGTTTACTTTTTTTGTAGAGAATTTTATGTAGATTACTTATGTACTAAAACGTTTTTTGCTATAAGCCACGGTTTACGAGTTATTTACGAAAAATTAAAAATAAGGACCTTTACACCCCCCTCCCCCCGTTAGCTCCACCCCTAACCACCAGTACTTTTAGTATGTGGTTTAAAACACCATTCCCTACAACTATGCCAAAATTCGCTTATACACGAGTTTTTTCCTCTGAGTTTCCTTCGTTTAGTGTACTACATTTGAAAAATATCGTTGCGTTGGTGTGAATGTTTGACCTCCCGTAGGCTGGTCTAACATAAGTACTATGCAAGTGTACATTACCTGTGTTTTTAAAATACATAGAATGAATTTCAGATACTTCGCCAATAAATAGTCACTGGCGGCATTACCTACCTACCTGGAAAGTTCTTCCATAATAACACAGTGATCGGAGTACTTTCCACCGGTACCGCCATAATCTGGACTGGCTGTTATTCCTGAAACATGATAATGATGAACCTTATACCTAAATGCTGTTGATAATATAATTATTATGATATTATCCATCATCATCATCATCTCAGCTATAAGACGTCCACTGCTGAACATAGGCCTCCCCTCTGGACCTCCACATGTACCGGTTAGATGCGACCTGCATCCAGCGTGTCCCGGCGACCTTCATAAGGTATCGTCTGTCCATCTTGTGGGTGGATGTCCTACGCTGCGTTTGCCTAGCCGTGGTCTCCACTTGAGCACTTTTCGTCCCCATCGACCATCTGCTCTGCGTGCAATGTGACCTGCCCATTGCCACTTCAGCTTGCTAATCCGGAGGCCCAACTTTAGAACTAAAGTAGAACGAACGCCTACGGATCTCCTCATTTCTGATTCGATCACGCAGAGAAACTCCGAGCATAGCCCTCTCCATAGCTCGTTGAGCGACTCTGAGTTTAGAGATGAGGCCGATGACATTATTACAACGTTCTTACTTAACTATGATTTAGCCACCTACCTACTTACTCTCTTCCTCAAGGCAGGTTTAGCCATAATCAGAAAAGATGTTTTGTCTCCATATCAAAATGACAGACACACTAACAGACGGCCGACGCATAACTGTAAGGGTTGTTTTTTTTAACGCGACCAACCTTTAAAAAAATAGGTAATGCAAATGTAAAGTCGGCAACGAACAAGTAGCTAAGTATTCCCTAAGACTTAACTAAGTACGTACAGGCACATTAGAGAGCTCAAAGTTCCAAGAGACCAAACGCTGTTATCTGACTTGACAGAGGCGCTATGTTTAATAATAAATTACTTACCTAAAACACCCAAGTTTCCTAATTTCTTCCAAAATTGTCTTAATTCCGGGAATGTGTTATTCTTATCGATATCTCCTGCTTTTGGAGCCAACTCCTTTTGCGCGAAATCGAAGACTGTTTGTCGAAGCTAAAACACATCATGAATAAAAAAAAAGTAAAAACAGAATTCAAAGTGGGTGATAGCACATAGGGTGATGGCAGAGAAAAATATAGATTTTTCTACATCTTCATCATTATTTGGATCCTGTCGCGTCCCACTGCTGGGCAAAGGCCTCCCCCATTCAAAGAGAATATAATCAATCACTACATTTTATATTATTGCCCCCATTCATATACCTAAATACTCGTGGTTTGTAGGGTTATTTTCTTTAATCCGTACAAACTCGACCGTACAATAACTCCGAACAAACGATCACGTCTTTGACATTTGGAAGTCACTAGATGGCGTAAGGGTTTATACAACAAAACAAAATATCACTTAAATACCTAGGTACATATAATCAATTTATCCTCATTACGTTCGGGATTCTATTGTGGAATCCATCGCTTTATTCGGGCTTCAATGAACGCCCTCAGAAATAAATTATAATTTTGATTCGTTGTGACACAACCTACTATTTTCAAAGAGTAGGTATGTCTTTGACCATGCATTTGCGTTAATTCAGTAGGTAGATACAAAACGCCTATGTAATGGGAGCCGCGTAGTTCAAATAATTTGCTACAAGCTTTTACGCAGGTACGTATTTGTTTTATAACATTTTAGGCGAGTACCAAATATTATATTAATTTCGTATGTTTGGTATCTCTGTGTGTTAAATTATATTACTTTAGCAAGAAATAGTTATAAAGATAAATGTTATAATATCTTAGACAGTCATGTGTAATCGATACATACCTGCCAAGTTACCTTTACATATTGTGATTGTGAATATAGAATTATAGACAATAGGCTTCTTTATCTTATTTCTATAACACGTACATTAATTGTTGTTTACGTACCTGCTGCTGTTCACTAGACAATCCAAATACATGTTCATCAATGGGATAGTGGGACATACATCTTACACTAGTTTTACTAGCACATTGACTCAAAACGCGTTTCACACACACCAATGCGGCCATAGCTACGTCCGCGCCTTATCGAAACTAGGTTTACACTGAATTGAACCCGAGTTACTTGACCTTGATAATGGTAAACAAGTGTCTTATCAAATGTGCTGTAAGTTTGATAATCGCTTGGCAATGAGGTGATGTTATTATGGTAATTATTTCACACGATTTGACACCAAGTAACTAAGAAAGACTGACCATCTTCAAATAAAGTTTGTTTCCTCGAAATTGAGTACCTAGTATAATTTTTGTTTATCTGTTCCCTGATTTATCTCCACCTCTATATGAAAAGAATTTTATTATAGGTAGTATGATCTGTAAAAATGATAGTTAGTTCTATAATTATGTGTAGTCTGTGTATATAGTTTCTTATTAGTAGGTACTGGTACTTATTTAGAAGATTATATTAAGAGTAGTGGTTTACATTATTTTGGGCGTATGGTGACGGCAGTAAGAATACATTTGTCACCACCCCAACTCCTGCGGGTGTCGTAAGAGTCGACTAAGGGATTGAAGTGTCGCTACCCATTATTTTATAAAAGATGGATGATGGGCAGCAGCGTCATCATACACGTAGTGGACACATTACTGCGATCGCGTGGCGATTATGAGCATGTACCTCCTAATGCGTCTATACGTATAGTTAATAGGTGAGGCCTACGTCCAGCAGTGGACTATCATAGGCTGATGAAGTAAGTGAAGAAGAAGTGGTTTATATACAGTCCTCATTTTCATGTCTCTGGCATGGCAGCATGACAGCACAATAGAGTTCAGCAAAGAGTGTTATCAGCTTATCATTTTTGTTTTTGTTACTCGAAACGAAGATAATAGGGTGTGTTTAAACGTCATTGATATAATGATAGTCCTGGTTAATGTGATTTAAACTTCTATCGGCTATTAAATACATAGCTATCTAAAGAGCAATAATGAGAATTAGTGACTGATGAACCTGTCAATGTAATAAAAAGTCGATAAAATAATTTTACTGCATATATTTATTAGGGTTTAAAGCACCATATTAAATTACATTATTTATTTCGTCATTATTTAAACATCTTAAAAATTTAACATCAACGTTCCATTAAAAAATAAAATAAATTCTTAAATAATCTTAAATTATAAAATAATAAAAATACTCAAAATAAGTAATTTGATTTTAAAATACAACAAAAGTAAATAGTACTACAGTACATTATACAGTAAAGTTTTGCTGAAGTAATAATTTGTGACAGTAATGCAAAGTTGTAATAATCTCGATTTTACCCTGATAGGAAGTCATGTTACGGAATGAGAGTTGAATACACATTACTCTGAATATACTGTAATCACGGAATGTACAGCACTTACAAAAAAAATATTCACAACAAAATGTCCACAACACTTATAATACCTACTTAAGTACATGTAAAAATAATATAATACGTAACTATGTATTTTTTTCTGGAAGAAATATGACTGGAATTAAAACTATGGCTCAAAAGCTATTCTAATATAATAAAATGTAAAATACTTTGGTCAACGGAATTAAATTTTTAAATTTCATTGTCCAGCAACCACAATTTTCTTGCACTGATAATTTGTAGCGTTTAAAACGCTTTGAAAATAATATCAATTTCAAAGGACACTCTTTAAAATATTATGCTACATGTGACACTAACAGGTACCCTAGGTCGGTCTAAAGATAGTTCCCTTTACCATTTAACAACCTAAGGAAAGCTCCTTCGATACAAGTATCAAAGCGCTATTCCAAAACATCCTTATTAATATCTATCGTAAGTCGCCTTACACATTCGTCCTTTTAATTACATATGCTCTAATCATTCGTTGCATTACCTAATTAGCCTAATTATTAATAGCTGATTAACATGAGCTTAAGCTCATAACTTAATCTATTTGGTAAAAATTTCGATTATTCTATGAATAACTAAGAAGGGCGGAAGAGACTTAGTTGGTGTCCATTTTAGCTTTAAGTGACTGATAATATTCGGCGAGCACTCTCCATGCTGATGGTGCCATGAAGCCTTTAGGTGGTTCTTTTCCAGACTTCGCAAGACCTGTGAGATAAATAAAAAAACAATAAATAATTGGTACGAATAAATATGATTTATGCTGAAATAACTATAACAACTCACGACTAATAATACTCGACACGTGTTTCGCCTCTCTACGAGGCATCATAAGGAGTTGACGATGTTGTCGCTATTGTGACACTATTATGTTTGAAGGCCGTGTGGTGACAGCAGTAAGAATACATTTGTCACCACCCCATCTCCTCCTGCGGGTGTCGAAAGAGTCGACTAAGGGATTGAAGTGTCACTGACCATTATTTGATAAAAGATTGACGATGGGTAGCAGCGTCATCATAGTGGACACATTACTGCGATCGCCAATCCGCTTGCCCAGCGTGGCGATTGTGGGCATTTACCTCCTAATGCGTCCATACGTATAGTTAATAGGAGAGGCCTACGTCCAGCAGTGGACTATCATAGGCTGATGATGATGATGAACTATACCAACTCACGACTAATAATACTCGACACGTGTTTCGCCTCTCTACGAGGAATCATCAGGAGTTGACGATGTTGTCAGTATTATTTGTTAATTTTGTTATCATCAGTTACCTCGCATCCTCGTTCCGGAAATGAAGTCGAAGTCCTCCTTCCGAGTGGGATCGAAGAACGCCATCTTGCCCACCGATGTGTCGTAGGCCGCCACGCGGAACGGGATGATCTGCGCAGGCGCACAATTATGTTAGCAGGGTCGCCATGTGGCGAGCGAACGTTTTAGGTTAGGTCCCAGTTTATACTGTCTATTGATTTTATAATAGATTCGTTAATTGGGTTAAATTTTTTTTTGTCATAAGCAGAGATCGGACAAATGTGCGTCATTGTTCGAAATAATATGGACAGCACTCCATAAATGATTAATCTATCGAATAATTTCTTGAAATTTCATTTCGAACCTTTGAGGTGACTATTTAAACAGATTTTTCTTAGTATAATATGTATACCTGTACCAAATTCTAGTAACAACGGCCACTGAGCTATGCTGCGGACAGACAGACGGACGGACGGACGGACGGACGGATAGACGGACAGACGGACATGGCAAAAATATAAGGGTTTCGTTTTTGCCATTTTGGCTACGGAACCCTAAAAACGATTAATAGATTAATAATTTAATCAACTTTGGAGTCATGTCCATACTTTTGCGAGCAATGAAGCAAGCATGTCCGATCTCTGATCATAAGAATGCTGTATATATAAGTCCACAAAGTTAAACAGCACTCAAATTTGCAAAACATTGATTTTTCTAACAGTTACATGGCCTTTCTATGGACCCACTAATCCTGTTAGTAGAGCGTGTTGGATAACTTCTTCTAGCAAATTATGCAACTATGGTGATGGGACAGAATAAAAACAAGAAATAGTTTATTCATTTGCATTAATTAACAATATTAACATTTCGTGCGCCAAGTATTGAAGAAAAATAAGTCTCATTAACGACACGCGATCGCATAATTCCAAGTACTTTGCGCATTTTGCGGAATCCCGCGTAAACTCCTATTGGACTATCGATGCTGTTGGTTGTAGCCATCATTTGTATCTACAGCACATTCTGTGGTCACATATGGTCGATAATAGGTTAGAAATCAATCAGCACAATGGCGCCTTAGCGCGGGTCGTAAAGGTCCCCACCGGCCGGGTCACACCCGACTATGTAGGGGTTGCCTAACAAACCTCCAGGTCGTTGAGGCCGGGTGCCATCTTGAGCACAATGGCGCCGTAGCGCGGGTCACAGGTCGCCACCGGCCGGGTCACACCCGACTATGTAGGGGTTGCCTAACAAACCTCCAGGTCGTTGAGGCCGGGTGCCATCTTGAGCACAATGGCGCCGTAGCGCGGGTCGTACAGGTCCCGACCGGTCGGGTCACACCCGACTATGTAGGGGTTGCCTAACATACCTCCAGGTCGTTGAGGCCGGGTGCCATCTTGAGCACAATGGCGCCGTAGCGCGGGTCACAGGTCGCCACCGGCCGGGTCACACCCGACTATGTAGGGGTTGCCTGACATACCTCCAGGTCGTTGAGGCCGGGTGCCATCTTGAGCACAATGGCGCCGTAGCGCGGGTCACAGGTCGCCACCGGCCGGGTCACACCCGACTATGTAGGGGTTGCCTAACAAACCTCCAGGTCGTTGAGGCCGGGTGCCATCTTGAGCACAATGGCGCCGTAGCGCGGGTCGTACAGGTCCCCACCGGTCGGGTCACACCCGACTATGTAGGGGTTGCCTAACATTGTTTTTGTTTGTTTTTTTTTGTTGACAATCCTTATTGGGAGCTCATACCTACTTTAATTATTGTTTTGTGTACCTATTGACGATTCTCATTGGGAGATATTTTTTTTGATACATATTCCTTTGTTCCAATTTTAATTTGTAATTATTGTTGTGGATTTATTTAGTAATTGACATTAATTCATTGCATATCATTGATCATTGTATAAGTATTTTAATACTTACTTACTTTGTTTTATTTTTTATTTTTATTTCACTTGAGACAATCCTTATTGGGAGCTATAATTTTATTTTATTTTATTGCATTTTTTATTTGATTACTTTGTTATTATTATTATTTTTCATTGACGATCATGTTAGATATTCTTATATCGCTACAACTATGCATATTATGTAATTTTCTATACATGAAATAAATGAATCTGAATCTGAATCATACCTCCAGGTCGTTGAGGCCGGGTGCCATCTTGAGCACAATGGCGCCGTAGCGCGGGTCGTACAGGTCGCCACCGGCCGGGTCACACCCGACTATGTAGGGGTTGCCTAACATACCTCCAGGTCGTTGAGGCCGGGTGCCATCTTGAGCACAATGGCGCCGTAGCGCGGGTCGTACAGGGGCCACCGGCCGGGTCACACCCGACTATGTAGGGGTTGCCTAACATACCTCCAGGTCGTTGAGGCCGGGTGCCATCTTGAGCACAATGGCGCCGTAGCGCGGGTCGTACAGGGGCCACCGGCCGGGTCACACCCGACTATGTAGGGGTTGCCTAACATACCTCCAGGTCGTTGAGGCCGGGTGCCATCTTGAGCACAATGGCGCCGTGGCGCGGGTCGTATAGTTCGCCACCGGCCGGGTCACACCCGACTATGTAGGGGTTGCCTAACATACCTCCAGGTCGTTGAGGCCGGGTGCCATCTTGAGCACAATGGCGCCGTAGCGCGGGTCGTAAAGGTCCCCACCGGCCGGGTCACACCCGACTATGTAGGGGTTGCCTAACATACCTCCAGGTCGTTGAGGCCGGGTGCCATCTTGAGCACAATGGCGCCGTAGCGCGGGTCGTACAGGGGCCACCGGCCGGGTCACACCCGACTATGTAGGGGTTGCCTAACATACCTCCAGCTCGTTGAGGC
>JALPQI010022706.1:0-13008 GCA_025490895.1 Thaumatotibia leucotreta
TTGTAGTTCAGGAAATGGCTGGTGCTTACGCTAAATATAAAAAAAATGTAGATACGTTAATTATTTAATGAAAATCACCAAAAGTGGATTTCGTCATTTAGTGTAACTCACAAAATAAAATTGAATTGCTTATGTAGGTATGAGCCATACAATGCAGATGGCACTTACAGCATTGACATTTATAAAAATATGGTGAGTGCATTAGGAAGGACATATTTTATACTTACAAATTCGTACTTACAGTAAAATATTGTTTATTATTTTTTGAAACCTTTAAATACGTTAATAAAAAACGTAGAACCTTAATAAAATGGCATTTTTTTGTTAATGTATATTCAACATTTTTTTTCTGGATATCAAAGCGTTAAAGCGAAAACATGAATTTCGAAAGGAGTGGCGAGAAATTAAAACACGACTGATGTTTCAAATCGACACGAGATACGATTTTCCTTTTCGCGCGTGTATCGTAACGGGGTGCGCCAAAGTATTTATAAAATTGCAACTTAGATTTGGAACTCCGAAAATTTTTCTTATACAATTTAACTTCATAATGATCGGTATTTAGAATAATCTTTGTTCATAATCGTCATCACATAGAATTATTTATGTTCATAATATTGTTTTTCATACATATTTTTAGTACTAACTTTTATGTTCATATAATTTTTCACTATACTTATTTTATGCTATATATTCTAATGTTATAGGTATTTCTTTTTATCTGTACTGGTTTTATGTATGAATTATTTTTGTTTAATTAAATATAAATCGTACTATTACTGTAAACTAGCTACCTGCACAAATCAGGTTGTGGCAGAGTAGGTACTGTACTAAACGGGTTCCCTCTAAACTTTTTTTGTCCGAAACGTTTAGGACATAACAGACTTGGTAAAATCTATTTTGGCATCAACTTAATGAGACAGAAACATCACTTGGCTTAAATAACAGAAAGAAGAAACAAAGAAAAAATATTTATTTGTGACACATAGGTAAGACTTTACAAGATACACATTTAAAAGGACAAGAAACAAATTATGCCACAAAACGGTCCCCAATTCAGCATAAAGCTGGGGCCTGTAGACCTGTAACAATATTTCGAATATTATTTTGTCCGAAACTATCTTGGCATATCATTAATTACGCAGAGTGTTATAAGACAGAAATTAGATTTGCATTTTTTTTTGGGCATGTAGCCACATGTTCGAAACTTGCCTTTTTCGTCAGGCAGAATTTGCTGTGAGGGTGAAAATTTCTGCAGTGAGCGAGCGAAGCGAGCGAACAAAACCTTCCGGGGCAGATCCGACTCGGATAGGTTAGGTTAGAAGACTAAGGCGGGAGCTTTGCTCCCGCCTTAGTCTTCGAGGTTATTTTTTTTTTAGCAACCTAGAAAGTACTCAGCTCAGTAACACAGTAAGTAACGTATAGAATATTACTACTACCTCGATTATATTGAGAGGTTGTAATTATTCCTTCTCTGTTATGCTAAAACAAACTATTATGCCTCATCATAAATAGGAGCATCGAAATTATGCTCGAATAATATTCGAACAACTCGAAATCTGCCATAAAGAAATATGCTAAAGTTGAGTATGTCACAACAGTTTCTGCACAAAGCCCATTATGACTACATAGTTTATGTTATTCATAAAAGAATTATACCACAACAGAGTGAACCTAATGGGAAAATGTTTATAAATAAACAATTTATTTCAAATAATTTTATGAGTATAGATTAATCTACTTGACGACTTTAGGATGATAAAATTTCGAAATAAAAATCGTTATGAACATTGTAGGTAGAAGTATAATTTTTAGTTAGAAAAAAAGTATGAGAAAAAATTTTCGGAGTAATGATGATTATGAGTAAAAAACGGTATTAGTAAAAATATTCGAAGAAAAAATTGTATAAGTGCCAATATGGACCCATCGTAACGTCTTATGACAAACATAAAATGTCTGTCATAAGTTCATAAGTTTACCCTTAAAAAGAGCACACTCTGAGCATATGCATTTTAAAAGATTTTTCTAAACTAATAAATCATTAACCAAACCAGTAGACGTTTTTCAAGATAAAGTGTTAAACAAAAAGTCCAAATAAGTCATAGTTCCGGTCGGCGTCCGAAATTCACGGCGATAATTCGGCAGTGAGTCACTCCCTTGATTCATCGCCACGGAACTAGCGATAACGACAAGTGATGTTTTAGGAAACTATTTAGCGTAAACATTTTGATTAATTGATTATCGTGCAATAGGTGCACACGAACTTCTACAAAGTCGTGCTACTTTAAATTTCACTTTCGTAATGTTTATTGCTAATTTTGCTGTTATTAGTTACAAATAGCGCTGACCAGTAATGCAAATGCTATAATTTCGATCGTAATAAGTTGCAATGATTTCTATAAATATTTTTATAACACTACTACCTTTTTGTATGTTTTTCTTATACAGAAGTGTTTGTACCACATGAGGCTTGTATCCAGTGTTTTATAAACTTTAATGAGAATAATAAGTATCTAAATAAAATAATTAAGTATGACGCACCCAAGAAATACAATCGACAGGGACCTGGGTATATTGCTATTCATTATATACCGTATTGTGAGTCAACGCGACAAATAGATAAGATGAACTAGATGTAAATATTATTTGTTATTACCATTACCAATGTGCTTAAGGCTGGGCTGCACCGGATCCATGTGCAGGACGTGCCTGTGCGCGTGTGCTTAGCGTGTGTGTTGTAGCTTAAGTAAATGACATATTATTTTATATCTTGGGACATCTTACACAAATCAACCTAGTCCCACGGTAAGCTCAATTAAGGCTTGTGATGTGGGTACTAGGCTACGATATATATAATAGATAGATACATATGTATAGCCTCCTGCCGCCCAGACAGTAATATTTGCCAATGAAATTTGGATTGACATTGTAGGAAATAGAGTAAAATTTATTTTGTTTCAGGAGACCTTTTTATAGGTCTCTGGGCGGCTAGAGGATAGATACTTAAATACACAGATAGCCATGACCAAGGAACAAATATTTGTGATAAATAAATACACAAATAATGCCTTCGCCGGGATTCGAACACGGAACCTCCAGCTTCGTAGGCAGGGTCACTACTCACTACCAACTAGGCCACGGAGGGTGACAAAGCGCACTCCATGCGCAGGCGCACGCGCTGCACACGCCACACATCCGGTCTAGCTTCGCCTTTACTTTTATCAGTAAGCGGCGGTGCGGTGTCATCGAGTTATGGTTATGACCACCCGGTGTCATGAGACTTCTGTTTGCTGAAACAGTATACGGTCCATCCGTTAGATAATATAGAATTTCATCTCATAAGGTGTGTTATACGATATGATGCTGAACATGGGCGTCAAAAATATGGACAGTGTCATACATTCAACTAGCATAACAGGTTACCTACCAATTTGTGGAGAAGTATTATATATACCGAACTAAAATAGCAGTGAAATCAAATTGGATCGCATTTTCACCGTGTACACAAATATGGGTTTTTTATTATTATTTTGTTGTGAGATTTTTGATGAAAACTTAGGTTGTCTACATTTCATATAGTATGAAAAAAAATTAAATGATTTATTTCATAACATCATAATAGTTAACATTAGTACTTTATTTTTTGTAATTTAATAGAGTTTGCATGCTTTAGTAGGCAAGCAAAACTTTAAGATCAATTTTGTAGAATTCTATACACACATATGTATTTAATTTATAATATGATTAATAATACTTATTACACGTTACATTGTGCACCTACATATAACCACATACATACATACAATTCAATAATTGTATGTATGTATGTAGGATTGTAGGATTAAAGTATTTTGTCTATAACGACATTTCTCGAATTCCTAAATTACCCATCTAAGACACATTGATTGCAGTGATCATTAAGTAGGTAACCATAGCTCGAAATACAATGATATAATGTTTAGGTACTGGTCCCACCAAAAGCAACATAGCAATTGATAGCTCGGCTATAAAAACGATAATCGATCGATTATCTTTTTTTTGTTTTTATAGCCGAGCTATGCTCGCTATTGGTGGGATCAGTACTTAAACGAACCGCCACTCTATATGGTATGGTGTAATCTGTCACACAAACATAGCAGGAACACAAGACATGTTTGTCGAAAGTCGCATTATTCGGCCCTCGGGTGTTATGGAAGTAAGAATGTGGACTCTAGCAGCCGAGACATTTCAGTTAACAATGATTGACATTATAAAGGAGTTAAGTTAACCTATCAATTTATTACAAAGACCGGATCTTAGTTACGAAATATTTTACTGTGATCTACGGCGTAGGTATATAATATCTGCTTATTGATGCATGAGTACTTAGCTTTACATAATTTAGTTACGTGTGACAATTTTTCCCCTGAATAAATACTGAATGTTGTAGTTGTACCTACTTTTTAATTTTTAAAGACAATTAATAATTATATGCAAGGAAGAGATGCAAATGCTATATTTGCTACTTGCGTCTCAAAATGTAAACAAATTGAACGAAACATTATGCTGTCACTTGGTATAAATATAATAATTATGTATCATTAAGCGATGTGCGTTTTACATCAGGGCTTCTGGGCTAAATACCTAGGTAACAAATAAATTACAAAACGATATTCTGCCCTCCTTGTAGAGCGAACGGAACCCTTTCGTAACCGCGAAGACAGGTCCGCACATTTCCATACATCCCGTGTCATTTACAATGCAAATCGACTCGTGATTGCCATGTGAAAAGATCCGTGGGCTATGGAGAAATGCAGTAACTGTATTAAAAACATAACGTGTTAATGCCTTTTCATTTTTAGTTAAAAACCTACATTAGACAGGATCTTCAGACGTCACGATAAAAGCTGTATTACCACGGCAATGGCTACCTCGAACCACGATCGAAGAGATCTCTGTTGCACTTCTGGATTCATACGTAAGTTGGACAGTGATGTAACATGCCGGTAGCTGGATTAAAGCTCCCATGGGAATACAGAGTTTTAAATCAGCCCGGGGCTGTATTCGGCTGCTTGGGGTGTTATTAACGAGGTGGTCTAACGGGACGTAAGTAAGTCGTGCAATATCATCGTATCAGATGTTTGTGGAATGAAACTCCCGGTGGCAGCACATTGCCTTTTTTGCCGGCATACTTGATGGTGGTATTTCTACATACATATAACCATACTGCATGTAACACGGAGCTGAGATGAAGAAAATAACTGACTGAAAAGAATCCCTGAGCGCTAATTGGATTCGATACCTAAAAAAATACAAAAAATGTGGCAGTGAATAGTTGCTATTATCGGCCCATTTAGGTACTTACTATTTGATTCTTGATTCTTGACATCAGACTCGAAATATAGGAAACTTGTAAGTACCATTATTACTCCACGATTACACCTGATTGTTTCCCGTGGGTGTCGTAAAAGTTGACTGAGGGATTGAAGTGTCGGTAACCATTTATTTATCGAAGATTGATGACGGGCTGCAGCATCATCATAGTGGATACACTACGTCGATCGCCAACCCGCTTGCTCAGCGTGACCTCCTAATGAGAAGCCTTTGTCCAGCAGTGGACTAATATAGGCTGATAGTGTGGCTGTTTCTTGGCTTCTGATGTTTCTCGGCGTAATTAAATCCAGTTAACTCACGTATTAACAAGCACTCGCCACTTTAATCCTCACAGTTAGTTTCTTTACCCATAAACTACATTAAAGATAACGAAAAGGGTTTTCAAAGTCATATTTCCTTTTCCAACCTGCCTTAAAGGGATAATAAACCGATCTAAAGTCATAAAGTGAAAGATTCCATCACATATTTCACGGACCTTCATTAGGCTTGGAGCGTCCAGAATGCTTGGTCGTTCCTGGTCCCTAAATAGTTTCTTAATCAGCCATTATGCCATTTAGGGAGATAAGCGGCGGTTTAGACGTATTAGGACTACTTTGTATTGGCAGCTGTTGCAGCATTGTAACTATGATGAATCGGTAGATCAGTTTGTTCGGGAATGAGGTATAGTAACTGCCAAGACTCATAATAACATTTTACCACGACTTCTTAAATGTGTTTCAGCTTAGGTTCGGTTTCTCAATTTTTGACAGTTATTCTATGGAATTGACACATCGTGATACAGTTTATGACCTAAACGCATTAGCATTAGTAGAACGTGGTGGCCCCCTAGGTCTCGACCTACGATATAAAGTAGTACTCACTACTCAGGTTGAAACACTTATTATTATCTCGCTTTTATCATCATCATCAGCCATATACACTAAGTACTGGACGTAGGCCTCTCCTATTAACTAAGCGTACGCATTAGGAGGTAAATGCCCATAATCGCCACGCTGGGCAAACGGGTTGGCGATCGCAGTAATGTGTGCACTATTATGACATTGATGACGCTGCTACCCATCATCAATCTTCTATAGAATGGTCAGTGACACTTCTATCCCTTAGTCGACTCTTACGACACCCGCGGGAAGAGTTGGGGTGATGACAAATGTATTCTTACTGCCGTCACCACACGGCCAACGGCCGCTTTTATCACGGGCCTATAATTCCCGGTTTTTATTCTTGGGCTAGAAAATCGTCGACAGCTCATCGCATACTATGATTTACTAGACTACGGTGGGGCCAGAGTCTTAATATACTGTCAGCAATATAATATGTATACTGTGTTGGCAGTTGATAGGGACTCTTAGGAGATAGCTGAGAGTTCATTGCCGTAGAAATCATGGGCGAGGCACAAGCGAGGCGCCGGGAAAAAGGCACTAAACATGAGTCATTATATCTCGGATGTCCATGGTGTTTTAAGAATAACCTTTTTATTTAAATTGTAGACCATTATATCAGCCGTGGTGACGGCAGTAAGAATATATTTATCACCACCCCAACTCTTCCCGTAGGCTGGCGATGATGATGATGATAGCAGCCGTACGTACACATTGAAGTGGTTCATTCAGTTCTGCTCGAAACTTGAACTGGATATTGATAATTTATGTAGATTGTAGGTACTACCTTGGTCTACTAATACCTTTATGCTACTACCTTTTGGTCTCCTTAACTTTTTGGTATTGATAGTTAATACTTTTATCTGGGGCTATACATACATGATATGTATATCATGATCTTTTAAATGTGATTCAGTTTAGGTTCTGCTTGTCAGTTTCTGACAGTTATTCTATGGCACTGACACAATCGCGATTCAGATTAGATGCTAAACTGAATCGCATTAGGAGATCGTGGTAGTTCTCTAGAACGAACAAATCTAAATACATAATATTTTATTCGGTAACCGCGAGGATTACACATGAAATAAAACTATGAAAACGGATAAACTCGCGTATATTAATTAACTTTAACTTCATTCCGACTTTACAGGGCCTGTCGCCCGCAGACAACCTATTATTATTATTACGCCCTATTACGCAAGTTTATCCGTTTTCATAGTTTTATTTCAAATCTAAATCCGTTACCTGAATAGGTAAGTCTAATGGCGTAACCTACGTAAAAAAACTATTAAAAATGTACCGATAAGGAAAAATATTAGTGTCTTGGATGGTTTCATGATTTAGCCGCAAATCATGGAACCATCCAAGACACTAATATTTGCTTTCATCTCTGCTGTGCAGAGTGGAGAAAAGCAAGAAAACCCAGACATCAAAATCGAGACATAAGATAAATGCTTACAATTTGCTTAGGTACTTAAATATAAACTATAACGACTGGCCACTCTATTCCACATCCGCCCTTCTCTTAAAGCGACAGAATAACTACTCAACTGATTAAAACTAGGTGTAATTATTCATAATCGACTTCCGAACAGTAACTTTACCACGAGCTGTCTCTGCGTTATTAACGCGCGTTTACTTTGTATCCAGCTCGCTCGCTCACAGTAATATGCAAGTACGAAAGGGATGGATAGAAAGCTGCGACCATATATAACATGGACGTCTAACGCCAGCTCAAAAATGCCCCCAAAACCAATTGTTCAATTGTGCCAAGATGGGCAGGACATAGCGCTTTTCTTAACACCGCGCATATTTCGGCGCAACATCTTTGACAAACGTTTATAGAATATAGCCAATCAAAACTTTAACGGACCAATCACAACTAATTTTAAATGGCGGTTTAAGGTTTTATAGGTCGATATTCAAATTCATTACCGTGCCCATGATGTATTGAAGAGGGAGTGACACTTGTCAACTAGAATTCAGGACCGTTTTTGAAAGGCACTTTAGTATGGCGTGCGGCTTCCATGTTTTATTTGTTCGTAGATAGAAAGTGAACTTGCGTTAATAACGTCGCGGCAGCTCATGGTAGGGCTACAGGCCAGACTTGCGTAACCGTGTGCGCTACTCCCAGTGGTCTATAAAAGTGAAAATGTCTTTATAATTAATCGATCACACGGCATTTTGATGAGACTATATGCGGAAGCATAAAATTGACATAAATGTTATGTGATTGAAAGTGTGTGGTGTGTCGTTACTAAGTTTAGTGTGTGTGGACGCTAACTTATAGCGCTAGTTTGCGACAAAACCGTGATAACTCAGAAGATCTATCATACAGAGATATCACGGTTTTGTCGCAAAGCAGCGTCTGAGGGCCAGTTCGCACTGTTCGCAGTAGCGAACATCGAAACTATAAAATTCGAACATCTATCTCTATCATTCGTTGGTTGAGACTTGAGACAGATGGGTCAAAATTCTTTTCGTTGTCTTATTTTGTGTCCCTAAAAAACGTGACGGAGTTGTGATTTTAGTATGAGATGATGTTTTGTTTTCAATTTCTGATGCATGGATTAAAATCTAGCGCGAATATGAAGTACAAAGTGCACCAGATTTTTTTTATATAGGTACCGAAGTTGAAACAGCAACTAAAAGCGTGACAGAGTGATATGAAACAAGATAACGAAAATAATTTTGATCCAGATACTCGAAATATACTAATTTCGAAGTTCGCTATAGGTGTGTCCGTAAAGTGAAGGCACGTGAAATATAAATGTGTGTCTTTAAAGTGTCTGTAGTGGTATTTAAGTCCAGGAAAAAGTTTAAGTAAATATCAAACAATGAATCATTTTCACTGGAACGGTCCGTGATATTGGCAGGTATTATGTTATTTATGGTTTGTCGTCGTAATTTTGTTGATTAAGAGCAAAAGGGTCGCAAGAAAACTATGTAGGCATTTTTTTTTGCAAACGACCCAAAATAAATACCTAATCGGACGTGAAAAATGTGTCAGTCGTTGAACAAGGTTAAATTAAAACGTATCTGTTAAGTTTGTGCTGTTTGTAGGTTATCAGTTCCAAATGTAGATACACATTGCCGAAAATATCTTATCCATTTTATCCAACACATGGGTCATATGGAGGAGGGTATTTCTTATAAGCGTTTCATTCGCCTGATTTCTTTGGATTTGGGGGGATACGTAAGTAAGCCAGGTAATGTACGATAAAAGTAGGATACCCAAGTACGAATATGGGTGCTAGAATGCCTAGAATTACCTCATTGCATAAATAAAATCTGTTTTTCAATCGTGGGGCTTCACAATCTGCATCGGCTAATGATATTAGTGGGGCTCGAAGCCCGTCGAGTACTGTTACAATATAAGCAAAGCAGATACAATTGCACATTCACTGATAAATTGCAATAGCTCCTAACCCACTTCAAATTGTTAGACAAAACAGAGCCAAATGATGAGGGAGTAAGGTTTAAATTTTAATAAATCCTGAACGAAGATACGAGTTTGTGAATATTTTTAGAATTACTGCCGATATTGAAAACTGCAATGCGCGAATGACTATTCGTAGCATTGTCAACTCTAACACGTTTATTTTAAGTTTAAAGTTGTATATATTGAACGCATTAGACGAAGATAGTAATAATGGATTTTGCATAGCGTTTTATAATTTTAGGATGAGTCGGGGTGGTCTTATAGGATCCCGCGAGGCACGACCCTACTAAAATGGTATGATATAGGTGAATATCTAGGTACGTACATAGGTAAATAGTTATTCAGTATAAAATCACCGTGTGTGACGGCATCATAGCCGTGTGGTGACGGCAGTAAGAATACATTTGTCACCACCCCAACTCCTCCTGCGGGTGTCGTAAGAGTCGACAAAGGGATTGAATTGTCACTTACTGATTTCATAAAAGATTGATGATGGGCAGCAGCTTCATCATAGTGGACACATTACTGCGATCGCCAATCCGCTTGCCCAGCGTGGCGATTATGGGCATTTACCTCCTAATGCATACGCATAGTTAATAGGAGAGGCCTACGTCCAGTAATGGACTATCATAGGCTGATGATGATGATGATAAAATCACAATAAAATTGCGATATATATAACTATTAGGCGGCTGCTTTATCAACCTCAAATTCAATTCATATGTTGATTATCTGTCTATTAAATCGGTCGATTCAACGACCAAGCTACTGGTTTTCGTCTTGATTTCATACATCTTAGTCCCAAAGGCCAATTATGTACCTCTAAGTGAAATTGTCGCTGTCACGTCAGCCTAGATAATCCTTAAATGGATTACGTCGCCATCACCTACAGGAAGCTTCGGCCGAGCAACGGGCTGGCCGACTAAAGAAGTGTCACGCAGTACAACATATAGGTTTGTGAGGCCTTTGATTGCCAATTTAATTACATATGTATATGCATTCCTACTGATTGGTATTTTGTAATTTAGTAATTTTAAGTCCGTGGCAATATCATCTGATTGCCCATTTGCCTTAAAATGCGATTGCTTCGATAGGTTTGGGGAGACCCTAAAGGTGGGTTTACACCAAACGAGCGAATGCTCATTCTATCCCCACTTTATGAAATACGTTCGTTACACAAAACGTAATTCGTCGAAATTCAAATACAAATAATTTATTCAAACGTGTTTACAATTTTCAAGCGTTATCCAGTGGGCTCCAAACTAGGCTGAGCCTGTATCTTGGGATTGGGACCCACACTGAGTAGGTTAACATTAATAAGTACATACATATTACACGTTACAAGCAGCAAGATATGAAATTTGGAATAGTGTTATTAATTTATTGCCATTGAATAGGGGAAACAATAGTAAAGTACATATATTATATAACCTTAAAAATAAATAAACTTAAATAAGAACAATAACAAATAACCTTAAAAATAAAAACCGGCCAAGTGCGAGTCGGACTCGCGCGCGAAGGGTTCCGTACCATTATCAATTTATTATTTAAAAAATACAGTTAAGGTGGTTCGTTTTTCATACTAATATATTTATTCAAATATGGGTAAATGGAGCACAGTTTTACAATGAAATCACTTAAATTGACAATCATTTTTATATTTGTTTGCGGCAAATTATGTTTCTGTAATATAAAGGGTCGAATAATAGCTTAAATTAGTACTTTATTTTAATAAAGATTTGTCAATATGTGGGTGAACGACGACAGTGTCATACACCAATCGTACGTTCGGCGTGTGCGTTAGAAAGCGACGTTGCCAGTTAGCTGAAAATGCTACGTTGCCGCTCTGCCCTAACGCATTTCGCATGTTATTTATTTTTCAACAATATCAAATGCAAGCGTTGCTAATGTTGCCATATAGACCATATCCCCACGCAAAAGCCGAACGAAAGACCTTTTATTATAGAAATTATACCTATACATACTAGTTACATTTAATGTTTTTATAATAGATGTGCGTACTAAATGATAGTCTCGTGGAACTGAACGTAAAACCTATTTGTCAAGGCAACACTAAATTCAAATGTCACTCTGATTCTAAATCACCGGCAGTACTTTATCGTTTTACCATTTGTTTATACCTACAAATTCGAATTGACGCTAAATTGCCTACGATTGTTTGAAATATCTCATAGCGTGCAGTGATTTACATGAGGATTTATTATACGTTTGTATATTATGTAGCCACAAACGTCCCGGAAAGGCTATAAAAAAACCACCGATACTCGGGCCTGAAAAAAACTTGTAAGCGAAGCCTTGGAGAAATGATACTACAAGTATATTACGGAGAAATCAAAAGGTAAGTTCTGTAGAGGCTGACTTGCTGGATATCTTTCCTCCCCGTATTCAAACAGTTTTTTTATTATATTATATTTCCACTATTATTATAACAAAAATGTTTCGGTGTTTATTGTTTTCGCAACAACTGCTCATCGGATTGGAATAAGGAAACTTGACATGTAGATAAATAGTAATATATATTATATTATAAGAATAATATTTTTTTACATAAATACCGGAAACGTTAGTTTCCCGAGGGATGATGAGTTCCAGGCCTTGAACTTTTAAAAATTTAACCATTTTGTAGATACTCACTGAACCTGTTTTGAACCCAGGTTCCCTCCCTAACTTCGCAGTCAAGTTCACCACCACCTAACTAGACAAAGCTGAAATGTATTTTTTATTCCAGTAATCATCACACACCATTTTAACGATGAGTATTCTGATTTCAGATCCAGGGCCAACTGCAGGTGTCACAATATGTGTAGATGCTTCAGGCTCACTTCCAAGCAACACACACAACGTCAAGCAATCTTCCTATATCCATGTATAAAACCAGAAAAACGTGAAACAGAAATAATAAATAAAAATAATATGATATGATGTAAATAAAACACTGAATTCATAAATTGATCTGTTTTCTTTATCTATGTATACCGCACGTGATTGGAATGGGAAGGAATCTAATAATTAAAGTGACTAGAAATATCTAATATAATTATATCTACATATGAAAACTTATCTGACTGAAGTCATCGAATAGATTCCGTCCCAATATGATTGAACACCTATTAGGTTAGGACATCCAGGCCCGTCTTTTAGTATTATAGGCTATTTGAGATTGACCATGCAAAAAATAACGGAACTGGATGCCATAACATCACCTGAAAACGTTTTTGGTGAGTAAATATATAAGGCCACCAAAATTAAACTTAGGTTTGTAGTATAGGGACCAATACCACAAAACTTTACAAG
>JALPQI010022707.1:0-16618 GCA_025490895.1 Thaumatotibia leucotreta
GTATACGTAGTCTGTGGCACCGCGTCTATAGTCTGTGGTCTCATGGAAGGAAATAAGGATATCCTTGGACTGCAGATATTTTTTGATTGTGAATTTGTGTAACAAACAATCAATGTAATGAGTACTTAAATGTGTTTAATCGTAGGGCAAACGTGTTATTTATAATGTCGAACCATACAATAGATGGTAAACTGAAAGGTTTAGAGGAGCGCTTCCAGAACGAGTTGCGTATGCGAAAAGAAGGTTCATTTCATAGTCAAGGTGCTCTCGCATCGAGTAGGCCTGGCAGCGGTCGAAGGCCTAAACCCTGTAAGTATTATCCATTATTCAATATATTCCGCTATCTAGTTCCTAAAGCGTAAACCCATTTGGCTCCACCTAATCGTTGGTGGAGTCACGGCCGTGTGTTTTTTACACTAATAATATTTCATTTAATGGTCTTTAAATTGGATTATCGTAATCACAAGACGCTGTTGTGTAGAAAACACACTGCGCTGCACGACACTGGATATATTAGTGGAAAATCAATTATTTAGCCAATGTTTAGTCAGTTTTTGTTCAGTACTACTAGTCCTTAAATTGGGTGCTGTAGTAATTTTAGAAGTATGTCTGTCTTTTAATAATTGTTTACAAATTTGTTACGACTTCTCTACGTTTTACATTACATGAACTTAACTAACAATTAACCAAGTAATTTTTATAAAATACCATAGACATTTTAAAGATTTTTATACTAATATGTTCTGGTATAAATATTGAATTCTAATATATTTATATTTACTCATATCTTTCTATGGAATAATAGAGCAATCACAACAAATATGTAATTAGGGGGCTTACAAAATACTTTACTGCCAAGTTGGTTTTTCTCTTTGTAACATCAGCAATATCAGCAGGTCATATTACAGTGCCACCTCATAAATTCTGCTTTTGTTGTATCAGCCATACAACATGAATACCAACTAAAGATAAACTAAGGTTGTATACATGGGCTCTAATTTATGTTATCTGAAATGAACATTAGCAAAATGATCTGGCCTTAGTGAAAAGGGTTTATCTTTTTTTTATACCATTTTGGAAAATGTTGTCTATACCTATGCACTTGTATTAAACTTATACCCTTTTATAGCCACAATGATACTAAATCGTAGAACGAGATTGATATGTATATAAGAATACGAATTAATATTTATCACAAATGAAAAGGGCAAATCTACATTGTAGACCAGTATCAATGATAACTAATATGTTTTTTTATTAATGGAACAACATTTAGTGTAATTATACCTACATATCAAAATACTGCATAATATATCTTGATATAGTTTATTGATTTAATATTTACAATATTTTAATGGCAAACAGGTCTTAAAAATTGCAAAAACTCATCTTTAGTTGTTTTGGGCATGATCTTGTAATTATATATGTCTGTTATACTTACATCTAAATCAAATAAAAAAAAAAAATTTTGTTCCAAACATATGTCCATATATTGGCTTACAAAATGTAACCTAGTTATTAAATTAATTCAGGTACACACTTTTGTGGACCGCCATGCATTACTCTTGGGGAACTGTTCTGTACTGAAAGAAATTTGGTAAAAAATATGACCAACAGCTTGGGTGGTGACTAAGATACCTTAAAATGACTTCTTATAGCCATTTGTTTCATACAAAGTTTTGTCATCAAGTTTTGCTTGTATACCTATGCTGATCTGGCCAAAACAATGTATCATATTCTCTTCTTAATATTGTAAACAATGCTGAGACAGGTATATTTTGTGTAAATACTCGCAATGTGGGTTGCATAAGTACAATACATGGCTCTTGTTTAGGAATACTATCATTTTATCACAATGAGAATGAATGATAAATTTACATTAGTTTTAAATATATTTTTTTTAATGTATAATATAATAATTTACTGAATTTGAAGACTACATAATGAAAAATCTATGTGAATTGGTTTTCCATAACAGACATAGATGGCCGTAGCTTAATCTATCTTCAGATAGATGGAATATTATTAAAATATTGCTTGAAATAAGCTATTACTTTGGAATCTTAAGACAAAGCACCTAGTGATCAGCTGAAAGCTCAATATTATGGTACTTAAACTATGCAAACATACATTTTCCTGGTGTCAATAAGCCTGTTCCTTAATGGGCCACCTATGAACATATTATCAAAGCGCAATTAGAATGGGATTCGAAAGTACTGTTGACAATAGTGTATAAGTAAATCTAGAATATGTTCATAGTTATATTCATATATTCATAGTTTAAGTGCAGAGAATTTCAGACAATAAATAAATAAATAAATAATAATAATATAAATAAATATCTTGGGACATCTTACACAAATCAACCTAGTCCCACGGTAAGCTCAATTAAGGCTTGTGAAGTGGGTACCAGGCGACGATATATATAAGGTCCTAATTTATTAGATGCAGATATTTTTACAGCTGATAGTACTCGGTCTCTGGAGTATATTAAACCGTGAAACATTATAGCTTTTACGATGTTTTTTTGGAGAAAACGGAAAAACAAATTTGCTAAGTAAAAACACTCTGTTTATGTAATTATTAAGTGAAAACTCATTGGACAGATTCTAGTACCTCTTTTACGTACCACTTAACACTGGCGAACTGGCCACTTCACGTCGATTTGATGACATGACAGACAGTGTTATTGTGACATGTGATGATGCACATGGTGATTTTTTTTTAAACGAAATTATAATTAATTTTTTTGTTAGGAAAATAAAATCAAAAAAGTTACATGAAAAGATTTCTTAATTTATATTGAAAGTGAATTATTTTAATGTAAAGTATCATGTGTTAAAATATCTGCAACTAATAAATTAAGACCTTATATAATAGATAGATACGTATAGATACTTAGATACATACACAGCCACGACCAAGGAACAAACATTTGTGATAAATAAATACACAAAGAATGCCCTCGCCGGGATTCGAACCCGGAACCTCCAGCTTCGTAGGCAGGGTCACTACCAACTAGGCTACAGAGGCTGACATCATATATTAATTAATCACTCACTACATCTATAAACAAGTTTAGTGTTCTCTTGATAATTGTTTTGTCAACAGTACTTCCAAATCCCCTTCTGATTCCGGTTTGATAATACACTACATGCATGTTTTCATAATTTAAGTAGCATAATTTTGCATGAAATCAGCGTGACTCAGGTGACCGTAACCATGGCAATTATTCCACACTCAGTAATTCATCTATGTGTTGGTGGAAATACAGTAAGTGCTAGTTTGCATATATACAGAAGGATAAACAAACTGGTTTGTTGCAGTTCTAGGCAAAGATATACCAGTGTTCCCGCCCCGATCATCTCATGCGGCGGAGACCGAGAACCGGATGAGGGAGGTCCACAAGGTAAGTTGTCCATTACAGCTTCATCTTTTGACAACATTCAGTATGATAACATCAGTTACGATTCATGTTTTATTATTATTTGTATTATTTCATAGACACATGTTCGACATACAGTGGAGACTGTCCGCCAGAAAAGGGGAAAAATACAATAAAACAATATAAAAAAAAGTTTTTGTAACATAGAATCTATAAAATAGTTTTATAGTTTGTAAACCTCCCCACCAGATGATGTGAGGCTCGTATAACTAAAGCTTCCAAGTATTGAGACAGCTTTGTACGAAACCCCGTTTGTCATTATACAATAAAAACCGGCCAAGAGCATGTCGGGCAATGCTCAGTGTAGTTCCGTAGTTATTCAAAAACGGCTGAGCCGATTATGTTCGAAATAGTTTTATTTTATAAGCCCACTCATATATTCATGATTTTTTTCATATTTTTTGGACCTACAGATCAAAAGTTAGAGTATCGTTTTTGATACTCTATGCACCTAACAGTTAAGGTTCCAAGTGGTTCAGTGCACATATTTTACCCACACGAAACGTGTTTGTAATGAGGAACTCCACTTCACTAGGTGAGCGGTAATCTGGCCGTGAACAACGTCCAGTACCGCTCCAACGTGGACGACCTGATCCACCTCGGAGAGCTCGGCAGCGGCACCTGCGGCCACGTGGTCAAGATGCTGCACAAACCCTCGGGCGCCGTCATCGCTGTCAAGGTAAAGCGATCATATCATCTAAGTATACAAAAACAGGCTATATGTATGATGTGACGGCAGTAGGAATACATTTGTCATCATCCCAACTCGTTCCGTGTCGTAAGTGTCGACTGAGGTATTGAAACGTCACTGACCAGTTGTTTATTTTAATTACAAGATTGATGATATGGCCATCTACCTCCTAATGCGTCCATACTCGTAGTTAGTAGGAGAGGCCTACGTCCAGCAGTGGATTGATATAGGCTGATAATGTAACACTTGGCTCTCTAGCCTTGGTCCTCTAGATGAAAAAGTAGTTTTAACCCAATTTACTTGCCGATTTTTCTTAATTTCCAAATCAAATCAAAATATTTATTTGCATAGACACAGTATAGGGATGTTACAAATGTTACAATACATTGAGAAACATGTTGTATCCAGCTTGCGTGCAAGCGTGCAAATGTCAGTTATGAACACTATGATTGATTAATATACAATAGGTACTAAATTCTAAATCAATATGCAATGTTTAATTAAAATTCATAAAAGATAACAATGGTTATTAAAATGAGTAAAATACAAAAAAAATTACTATAATTGGTTCATATTTATAGGCTTATTTATAGACAAAGCTCTATGGTCAGCTTTTTCACCAAGCACATTTTGAAGGGGTAGGTTAATATCTGCCACACCAAAGAAATTCAGCCATATTTGTGGAAGTTTCATGGATAATTTGAACGAAACAGTATGTCTCAGCAAACCATTCAAACCTTTTTTCTCTATTCTGCTGTAATCAAGAAATAACATATTTAACTAAAAGATGAGTGTTTTTCATTTGTTTCAATTCTTGCGTTATATTTGGAACAGCCGTCTGATTTCGAGAATTAATAAATAGCGTATCCACTTATTGAGCTTACTCTGATACTAAAGTGTAAATTATTATCCAATATTTATTTAATTTACGATTGTTTGTTGACAGCAAATGCGGCGGTCCGGCAATTCGGAGGAGACGAAACGCATTCTGATGGATCTCGACGTCGTTTTAGGCTCACACGACTGCCCATACATAGGTACGTATGTTTCTATATACGTCTCAGACATAGCTTGATTGAGTGTCGAGTAAAAGTGTAGCAAAGAGTCGAACCTCCCATTAGTTTCTGTGTTTTATCCTCATCTGTCTCTTTGAAACTTGTATTTGTTGGAAACAGGCAAGACGCGTTTAAACTTAACCCTTACTTCGACAACGTCCAACATACTAAACATGATCTTTGGCCCGCTTTTTGTATTTTTTTCTAAACCAAGTTTATTAAACTATTGAGTGCCAAAGAGCCTTGACTGGACAGGCTGCTTCGTTGCTTATTCCCATCACGTTAAGATACCTGTTGAGGGTGTTGTGTCCCGTGATAATTCCGGTCAACATCCTCTAGTTGGTTTTCTCCAGCATTGTAAGGTCAGCAAAATAGGCCTTAAAACTAATAAGATATATTGTTCCCAGTGCGCTGCCTCGGCTGTTTTGTGACGGACGCGGACGTGTGGATATGTATGGAGCTGATGGCGTCGTGTTTCGACAAGCTGCTGAAACGGCTAGGGGCGCCCATACCGGAGGCCATACTCGGCAAGGTCACTGTAGCGGTGAGTATCTTTAGTATAGTAAGGGATTCGTCCCTCATCGGTGTGCGAGAATTATCAAACCGGAAACAAAAAGGGATTCGAAAGTACTGTTCACACACGAATGTTGTGTCATACAACATTTACCAAGAAAAGAGTTGTTTATAGATCTAGCGAGTGATTAATTGAGTATATTAGGTAACGAAGTCGTCTCTCAAGCGGTGTACGATTAGCTCAATTTGGTGGCGATTCGTAAAAGTAGCTTTACAAATGTCTTGACTGCGTTATGAGGGACGTAATATATTTAGGAAGGGATTTTTCCGGAAACGGTGTAAGAGTAACAACTAATATCACTATTGATAGAAAATTATCTCATCTTAATTAATTTCTAATCTGAATAGATTTTTCTTTTTCAAAAATTAAGTGATCCCTAACAAATCTGTACTAAGATGTTGATATAATATAGAAACGCATAGAGGCTAACATTATACTACTATAGCGAATCAGTTTAGGACCTAGTCTGAATCTCTGTGTCAGTTTCATGATAAGCTAAACCTAAATTATATCGCGTTAAGATATCATGGTACCTTGGCTGAAAGCAGAACGCCTAGACATGAAAAATAATAACACATTTACTTCCAGACGGTGAACGCCCTATCGTACCTGAAGGACACCCACGGAGTCATCCACCGGGACGTGAAACCGAGTAACATACTGCTGGACGAACGTGGCAACGTGAAGCTGTGCGATTTCGGCATCAGCGGCCGTCTGGTCGACTCGAAGGCGAAGACTAGGAGTGCTGGCTGCGCGGCGTATATGGCGGTCAGTTACACACTAGTAGATGTATTGTAGGGACTATTAGATACTGGTCGATTTCGTCCGAGCTCGGGAATGTCTTCGTCAGCGGGCGCCAGGTCGGCTCGAAGGCGTAGACTAGGAGTGCTGGCTGCGCGGCGTATATGGCGGTCAGTTACACCCTAATAGATGTATTGTAGGGACACTTAGGGACGCCTGATCACTGTCATTAGAGTCTAGCAAAATATTGCTGGATTAGCGGAAACGTGGTCTACAATTAGTGCTTTTATTCCTAGCAGAATCTGGCTGTATATTAGAAACATGTTCTTTCAACTAGTTTTCAGTCAAGTTGATCTGCCCAAGACTGCCCCATCTCATCGCTTATGGCGGCGTATATGGCGGTCAGTTACACACTAGTAGATGAATTGTAGGGACTATTAGAGACTGGTCGATTTCGTTCGAGCCTATATGGCGGCCAGTCACACTCTCACACCCTAGTAGATGTATTGTGGGGACTAACAGGGACAACTGGTCGATTTTGTTTGCCCAATTTACTACTGGATGTACGGCAACGTGAAACTATGCAATTTCGGCATCAGCGGGTGCTTGGTCAACTCAAAGTCGAAGACTAGGAGCGCTGGCTGCGCGGCGTATATGGCAGTCAGTTATAGCCTAATAGATGTATTGTAGGGACTATTAAAGACTGGTCGATTTCATTCGAGCCCAGGAATATCTTCATCAGCGGGCGCCTGGTCGGCTCGAAGGCGAAGACTAGGAGCGCTGGCTGCGCGGCGTATATGGCGGTCAGTTACACCCTAGTAGATGTATTGTAGGGACTATTAGAGACTGGTCGATTTCGTTCGAGCCTATATGGCGGTCAGTCACACTCTCACACCCTAGTAGATGTATTGTAGGGACTATTAGGGACAACTGGTCGATTTTGTTCGCGACCATCACCATGTTACTGGATGTACGGCAATGTGGAACTGCGATTTCGGCATCAGCGGGCGTCTGGTCGACTCCAAGGCGAAGACTAGGAGCGCTGTCTGCTCGGCGTATATGGCGGTCAGTTACACCACTTATACCCTAGTAGATATATTGTAGGGACTATTAGGGACGGTGGTCACTGTCGTTCCAGCTCAGGAATATTTTGATCAGCGGGCGGCTCCAAGATGAAGACTAGGAGTGCTGGGTGTGCGGCGTATATGGCAGTCACTCACACCTAGCAGATGTAGTGTAGGGACTATTAGGGACGCCTTGCGTAGACCTGGGCTGGGTAGATCCATATAATATCGCCCCCGAATTCGATCACACCAAATATAAAGAAAGTCGTTTGAATGCTGTATCTTCTTCTACTTAGCTTTATTCCATCCTTTGCCAGGGTCCGCTTTCCTGCTACATTTTTACCACTTTTCTCGATCCTGGGCATCTTCTACTGTAAGCTAGTTTACCCAAGTCAGCCTTGTTTACAATGTGTCGGTGTAAATAAATACAGTATTACTAATCTATATCCCCTAATATTATATCCCCTTGCAGCCTGAACGTATCGACCCGCCGGACCCGCAGAGGCCGGACTACGACATACGCGCGGACGTGTGGTCGCTCGGCATCTCGTGTTTCCCTACGAGCCTGGCAATATACTTATATTTGTCCAATAATAACACTTCATGTATTTCAAATGAATACCAAAATTTGTAAAAATATCGAAATAAAAATTACTTCAGACGGTAGAGAGCTTAAAGCATATTGAAATATTTTTTTTAAGTATTTTATCTAGAAACTGCAAAAATATGCAATTTTTGAACGGCCTACCCTAGCGTTTGGCGAGACTAGGATCGCTGGCTGCGCAGCGTAAATGATAGTCAGTCACACCCTAGTAGATGTATCGTAGGGACACTTAGGGACGCCTGGTCACTGTCGTTAGAGTCTAGCAAAATATTGCTGGATTAGCTGAAACGTGGTCGCCAGTTAGTGTTAGTGCTTTGATTTCATCGCTTTACGTGTGAATGCTGTATTATTACGTACTTATTCATAAACTTGCTGATTATTGTTTTTCCCTTTCGGTCTTATCAATATGTATATAAGAGTGAAACGGACACACAATACTTAGCTGTTTGCTAAGTTAGCAGATGTTTATGAGTAAGGGGATTAACCACAGAAGTAGATTTGTATAGAAGAAACAAGTTCATTCATTTGTATGGCGGCCGAGCGTGTCAGATTTTGTACTGAAGTTGTTACTTGCCTATGATTTTAAATATGTCTCAGACCCTTGAGTATTCATATTTTTTTGTGTTGTTGCAATTAATATTACTTAAGGAGGCATTATTAATGTTTTGTTCACTTCAACTTACAAAATTTGACGCCCGAAAGCTGCAAGCTGCGATTAAAGACGGACAACTCAGTGGATTTCACTGAGTTCATTTGATACGCTAAGTGTTATATATGATATCTGTGGGGTTAACCTATGATCCCCTTGCAGCCTGAACGTATCGACCCGCCGGATCCGCAGAGGCCGGACTACGACATACGCGCGGACGTGTGGTCGCTCGGCATCTCGCTGGTGGAGCTCGCCACCGGCGTGTTTCCCTACATGAACTGCCAGAACGACTTCGAAGTCCTCACCAAGGTACAACGACTTACCCCTTTAACCTTTTCACGTGATATATCCGTCAAAACTTGTACACCAAACAAATGAAATCTATTTTATTCTACAATACTGTGTGACTGTTTTTTAATTTTTTATGTTCAATATGTTTACCCTAAAATCAAGCAAAGTTACTATCCGGTATCCGGCCGGATAGTAAAATATGGGCCGGATACGCCGGATACCGGATAGCTACCGAATATCCGGTGCATCTCTAAATTAATTAATCCAATTCAAATGTGAATGTGCCTGGCCCTAAATAGTTAATGTTAATACTGTGTTCCGGTTTGGGGGTAAGATAGCCGGTGTAATTACTGGCATAGAGGCAATTCATCTAAGTCCTCGGGGTAGGCAGCGCATAGGCGATTTTTTGGTCATTTGGCTCAGTTCCTGCTTTCCATCAGGTGGGCTGAGAGCTCAATTGTTTACCTTCGTCACATAAAAAAAGAGCTCGACCACGCAGGTGTAATTTTATATTGATGGCGACACAGGCACGCTCGAAAAGAAACAGCAGTTAAAAGATTAAGCGGCAATTACACTTCGTCGTTCTAATGCGGTCGTCGTATCAGAGTACGTGTCTGGTAACCGAAGTTTTTTGCATTCGGCGAACGACGCCGTGTAATTCCTGCATAAAGGTTTCTTAACTTTAATGAAATATTGATAAGACGGAAATGGACAAACGCCTATTATAACGCCCAATATGTGTTTACCAGGTTATATCGGACGACCCACCGCAACTGCCCGAGGATAGCAACTTTTCGCCAGAATTCAAGTCATTTGTATCACAATGGTAAGTAACTAATAAACATTAGTGTTAGAACTTTGATAACACGCAAGTAGGTAGATTTTCACACATGTAGGTAGAGCATAATCTTTAAACTTCGGCTTTTCATGAAAACGTCTGAATTCATATTCCTGTCACAACAAACTTCAGTATGCATTGTACTGAAACTAATTGAAATAGAACTATACTTTCGGAAGTTGTCGTGAAAAGCCGAAGGAAAATTTTTACACTACATCAGGAGCCCGTTTCTCGAACGCTTGTAACTTGTAATAAGTTGTGGAAGTCTTTTTTTAACACTAATAATTAGATAAGGGGCCAATACCACAAAACTTTACATGCGTACAATTCTACAAAATTGTCACATATTTGTACAGGAATTTGTACAATTTTGTAGAATTGTACGCTTGTAAAGTTTTGTGAGATAGGCCAAAGGACTTCCGCTTGTACTACAAGTTACAGGCTTTCGAGAAATAGGCCCCTGTACTAACATGATTATTGGGTGTCACCATAGAAAGAATTTGAAATATAATAGTACATTACTGCAGACGCCGGGAAAAATGGGCTTACCGGCTGAGTAGGTTTGGACAGTGATACGACGGCGAGGCATGTATAGTGCTTTTCTCAAACATGTGCAATGAAATAAAAAATACGACAAACAAAAAACTGAATTTAGCTGTTTAGCCTATTCATGAAAACCGACGCCATGTTTTAAAAAAAATATTACTTACCAGCCTAGGCCGTTAAATTCGTATGAAAATCCTTTACTATTATCTCGAGGTCATCCGCCAGCAACGTCATACTTTAAAGCCTATTATGACGAACATAATGACAACATTTCATTGCATGTTTGAGAAAAAAAAATTAATGCTGTCAAAAGAGTGGCTCGAAGAACATAACCAAAGCAACAAACAAAAATGTAATACAAGTTGTTCTTCCACAGTCTAACGAAGAACTACCGCCAGCGGCCGAAGTACGCTAAACTCCTGGAGCACCCGTTCGTGGTGAAGTCCGCGCGGAGCGACGTGTCCGTCGCGGAGTGGTACGCGGCCACCGCCGCGCCGCACCCAGCGCCAGCCAAGGTCACTTTTACTTCCACAGTCTAACGAAGAACTACCGGCAGCGGCCGAAGTACGCTAAACTCCTGGAGCACCCGTTCGTGGTGAAGTCACTTTTACTTCCACAGTCTAACGAAGAACTACCGCCAGCGGCCGAAGTACGCTAAACTCCTGGAGCACCCGTTCGTGGTGAAGTCACTTTTACTTCCACAGTCTAACGAAGAACTACCGGCAGCGGCCGAAGTACGCTAAACTCCTGGAGCACCCGTTCGTGGTGAAGTCACTTTTACTTCCACAGTCTAACGAAGAACTACCGCCAGCGGCCGAAGTACGCTAAACTCCTGGAGCACCCGTTCGTGGTGAAGTCACTTTTACTTCCACAGTCTAACGAAGAACTACCGCCAGCGGCCGAAGTACGCTAAACTCCTGGAGCACCCGTTCGTGGTGAAGTCACTTTTACTTCCACAGTCTAACGAAGAACTACCGCCAGCGGCCGAAGAACGCTAAACTCCTGGAGCACCCGTTCGTGGAGAAGTCCGCGCGGAGCGACGTGTCCGTCGCGGAGTGGTACGCGGCCACCGCCGCGCCGCACCCAGCGCCAGCCAAGGTCACTTTTACTTCCACAGTCTAACGAAGAACTACCGGCAGCGGCCGAAGTACGCTAAACTCCTGGAGCACCCGTTCGTGGTGAAGTCACTTTTACTTCCACAGTCTAACGAAGAACTACCGCCAGCGGCCGAAGTACGCTAAACTCCTGGAGCACCCGTTCGTGGTGAAGTCACTTTTACTTCCACAGTCTAACGAAGAACTACCGCCAGCGGCCGAAGTACGCTAAACTCCTGGAGCACCCGTTCGTGGTGAAGTCCGCGCGGAGCGACGTGTCCGTCGCGGAGTGGTACGCGGCCACCGCCGCGCCGCACCCAGCGCTTGCCAAGGTCACTTTTATTTTATTATTTATATAATTCAAGGTGCCCACGAGGAAAGGGACTTCTAACAGCATATTCCTGAGACTAAAAGAAGCAAAAAATGTTATATGAGAATTGGTGAAATATGCAAAAAGTTTTTTTTTATGTTTTGAATGTCTTAATACACAAAAGAATGATTGAAACGAGCAATAACACGTTGTAAGACAATAACGAACCTTAAATCACTATCTCCTTATAAATAACTTGAGATATGGATCCCTTAATTGAACTACATTGAACCAAAAATGCTGGAAATCGTACGATATCTGATAATTACATACATATCAGAACATGTAAAATGACTAGCGTTGAAAATGTCGGAAAGAATCAAATTGTTTTTTTCGGGAATGTATGAAAATTTGTTTTTTTTTTTCGTTTTTTTCGGGTTGTTACAGAAATAATCAATGTCACTGTCACTCCTTTTCATCTGTTTCAATTGATTTTTCTTCGGTGACATCGCGTTCTCCTGGACCTAATTCTCCTTGGTTTACAGTTGAAAATTAAAGTGCATTTTTTTTTTCGAAAAAATCCGAAAAAAAAACAGGCTGTTTGGAAAGAAACGGGATTTAATCCGGAAAATTTCAACGCTAAAAATGACTTACATTCTCGTTCCAGACCGTGACAACAACAGCAACACACACAGTTACCAGTTCTCGGGAATTCGAAGCGCCGGTGACGCCCCAACCCGTCAGAAACATGGTGACCAGCTGCCAGTGGAGCGCGGAGCAACTCACCCCCACTCCGGCCAGGTGAGATTGAGGGAATCACATAGCTAGGGATGTGCTTCACTAGAAAAGAAAGTCACTAGGAAGTTAAAGAATTTTACTACCGTAAAACCACCTAACTATAGTCCAAAGGCTCCCAACAATGGTTCAAAACTTAATAGATTATCTTCCGTGTAAGGTGTAAATGTTATATTAATTTCACTATTGATAGGCAAAAACTCGTTATTAATAATAAAAAAAACTTGGACTAAGCTAAAAAGAAGATCGGGTTTGGTGCTTACTTAGGAGTTAAAATTGTGGACCATAGTTGCAGTATTGGAGCATAGTTGGGTGTTTTTACTGTACCTTATTTAATAATATTTTGTCTCAAAACTATTTGTTTTGCTCGCAAGTGTGATGAAAAACATTGTGTGCATCACGATCGGTAAGCAGAATACAAACTCGAATCATTGACAGCCCTCCGCCTAGCGTCGGGCTTCTAACAGACTCGTTAGTAATGCCGTACTTACCTCCCTAGATGAATGTGTCACACTTGCTTTCTAAGCGCGCCATTGCTTACATGCATAGCGGGAGTAATAGAAAAGTGAAATCTCTAGGGAATATAACTTTCCTAAACTAGAACATTACGACACTAGTGCAAAAAGAAATAAATTCGAATCGAGTGGCAATGTTTTAAAACACGACCGAAGGGAGTTACAGATGGCCCTCTAAAGTTTTGAACCTAACGTAATTGCCACTTCTTGCACTAGTGCGTAAAAAAGGCATCATCTGTACTAAAAGATATTGTATGCATTACGGTCGGTAAGTACTAACTCGAGTCATTAAAACCTCCGCCTACGGCGTCGGTCTTCTAACACTTTCGTTAGTAACAGCGTATGTACCTCTCTAGATACACAATCACAATGTACTATTTTTTCCCCTAACACAGGTGTAATGAAGTCACACACTCGTAAAGCTCCGGCTGGAGCCTTACTTTCGCCCTCGTTCACAATTTCTTGTTTGCCGGCCTTATTACACAATGTACTGTTAACTACACTCATCATCCCTTTTGTGGTGTGGTGTGATAGTACATTACTGCAGACGCCGGGAAAGATGGGCTTATCGGCTGAGTAGGTATGGACTCGGACAGTGATACGAAGCCAGTAAGCCCATTTCACGGCGAGGCATGTATTTATTTATTTATTTAGCTATTAAGGACATCAACAGCAATTACAAAATACTTAATCAATGAACATAAACAGTAAACAAAGCCAATTAAAGATATCCACAACTTGACAGTTAAAGTACCTACCTACAATTGCGTACATGCAAACCGCAAGTCAAGTGGGTACTTCATTACAAAAACTACTACGGAGATGCATTTAAAACTAAAAGAAGGGAAACAAAGTGCAACAAAGTTTGTGCTTTTCTCAAATATATGCAATGAAATAAAAAATACGACAATCAAAAAAACAGAATTTAGCTGTTTAGCCTGTTCATTAAAACGGACGCCATGTGTTAAAAAAATATTCCTTTACTATCTCGAGGTCATCCGCCTGCAACGTCATACTTTAAAGCCTATTATGACGAACATAATGACAACATTTCATTGCATGTTTGAGAAAATGTCCCTTGTTTGTGCAGAGCGTGGTGGGCGACGCCGAGCCCGCACGCTGCCGGCAGCTCGTCGCAGCCCGCGAGCCTCGAGACTGACTTCGCGAACCACTCGCCTTACCCAAGGCGCAGGTAACACTTGTTTTCACACCACCTATTCGAAAACTGGTCATATCTTCCTTAGAAAGAAACAAAGTGTAACAATTCAGATCTAGAACATTATATTGTAAGCCTAGAAAAACAATGATTATTTTAATAGATAGAAAAAATAAAAGAATATAATGAAAATCGATGAAGTGTATAAATAAAACATATATTATGTATTTAATAATACATAATATATGTTTTATTTTTCTCATATGTGATTCATTCTGTTCTTGATATAAATATAGGTAGGCCACATTGCTTCGATATAAGTTTTCAAGAATTCATTAGGTTTTACATGTTAAGACTATCTAAAAAATTACTTGCAATATTAGTTTTTAGTATAAAGAAAACTTTGTTTCGTTACGATACTTGCATAGCCAAGATATGTACAGTCAAGTGCAAAAATAAGTATCGAAAGAATCCGTTCATAAATATGTTACGACGTTCTTATTACATAGAATTAGAGTGCACTGGGACATATTTTTGAACGTTTTTGTATACCCCTTATTTTGTCTTCGACTGTATGCAGTCGACGTTAAAGATATAATTACGGTTTAGTTGCCAAATTACCTTTATGTCAAAGCTATAAAGTCGTGTAAATATATTTTTGGCACCTAAACCGTAATTATATCTTTGACGTCGACTGTACCAATCACTAACACTCAATCGCGAATAGTGAACGAAAGGCAACTAACTGTCTATATCACACTAATAAGAAAGAGAGACAGACCGAAATTTACGATACGCCACTGAGCTTTAGTGATTGACAGCTTGGGTAATGTTTTTTTTATTTTTATACCACTTCGGTGGCAAACAAGCATACGGCCCGCCTGATGGAAAGCAGTCACCGTAGCCTATGGGCGCCTGCAACCCCAAGAGTGTCACAATAAAAACTTGTACACTCCTCTTTTGAAGAACCCCATACTGTAGTCCATCGGGAAAACCTCGGCAGGGAGCTCATTCCACAGACGGACCGTCCGCGGGAGGAAGTTCCTCTGAAACCGCGTACCGTAGAGTTGATTTATTGTTTATGAATATGTAAAATTGGACCTTATTTCCAGGACGCTAGAGGCGTGCGCGTCGCCGCCACCTCCGCCCGCGCGGCGCGTCTCCGCCGACAACCGGTGGAGGCCCTCTCCTGCGGTACGTAACATACGAGTACCTCATTATTGTGGTTGTATGACCTCAACTCTTATGGAACTACCTATAGTAGACATCATCCGACTGATATTATGATCAGGGTTCGGATATCTCGTAGCACGGTAAAGGTGCGTTCAAACCAAAAGAGCATTCCCTATTCTAACCCCCCACTCTACGAAATTCGATCGTTATACAAAACGTTATCGGTTGATTTCGTAGAACGGGGGATAGAACAGCGAATGCTCTTTTGGTTTGAATGCACCTTAAGACGTTAGAGAACCACGGAGTCGATTTTAACATAAAAGTCAACTCATACTCATACTCACATACTCATTCCAAAAGTTTATTATAAACGAAATAAATCTAATTTGGAATTGAATTCAACTAAATTTTTAATGGAAAAAAGACTGCGTGTAAAAAAACACGCATATATAAAATATTATCAACTAAGCTTCTAGTTTGTAATATCCATAGAACACGTCCATAAAATGAAATGATAAGCATTTTTTTAACTAATTTTATACATGAGAATGAGTATGAGTTGACTTTTATGTTAAAATCGACTCCGTGGTTCTCTAACGTCTTCCCGTGCTACGAGATATCCGAACCCTGATTATGATGATTGAATTGCAGAGCTCCGGAAATACTAGCCCCATAGTTCTGCAGAGGTTCTACCACCAAAGCCAGCAGCGGCGGTCGAGAGTCGACCTGCACGCCACCCCAAGGCACAGAAGGTACATTATTTCAGTGATGACATTTTCATCATTTTTCCTTTCAATGATGACTTGACACAAAGCTGAGTGGAAGCCTTTTCAGGAATGATTTCTCATGTTATTTGCTTATCTTATCTTATCTTATTGGTGGGGCCCTTACGGATACACTTAGACCCATTGGGATCTTTTGTGTAATTGCCCTCTGTTTCGCCTACCCCAGGGATTGTTCTATCAACTCAATATGTTTGAGGATGGACCCTAGCGGTAGCGTTTGACCTCCTTCGGTTCCAGATAGCCGGTTCCAAAGTCTTTCATCCTTTGTCTGTTATTTGCTTAGTTAACAGTC
>JALPQI010022708.1:0-16040 GCA_025490895.1 Thaumatotibia leucotreta
TGAATAAATTTAAAAAATGGACTAGACAAGTACATCACATCTACAACTTGACTATGATTATTGTCACAATGATTGAATTTTATTGGTCCTTTTAGGTTAAAAGTACCTTATTAAAAGCCCCATTAGACTCAACTGATATGTAGCGTAAAAATATACAGTATGAGTTAAAAACTAAGATTTCAAAGTTGCCGCTGCATTTTAAAGCCACACCATTCTACGGTTTATAGAAATAAGCCATTCACGATTTTTTACATATTTTTTGGACGACGTTCTAAACGTCTGTTTTGTCACATTAAGGTATCAAAAATACCATTATATTAATTACTAAATTCATAGAATATTAAAGTTGCCATATTGCAAACATCACACAGGATTACGTAATTGAGGTGTAAAAAAAGATAAGATTTTTTCGTTTAAGCAATATTTACCATATTACAATATAATTTTATTGCTACGAAATATAGCCAAAGCAAAGTCCACGCGGTGACTTGACTTATGATATCGCTGTTCAATGGTTTAAACAACTCCTCATTTCATGCCAAATTAAACCCTATATCACCGTAATACAGGCCACATTTTCTGCACCACCATGTCGTTTATTTGCTAAGCTGTGTATGACAGTTTTACGAGTTGTTTTTGATGCGACTTTTAAAGTACGCAGTGCAGTTCAGATGCGGTTTGGACGGAAGTTTGAAAGTGCGCAGTGCAGTTGCGAAGTGGTTCGGAGGCGGGAACTTTTGTAATTTGATTTAGTACATCATATACAAGGTTTCTCGCTTGGATAAGTTTGAACTAGACTGACGAACATTTCTTGAGTGTGTGCTATTAAGAAAGTTTTGTTTACATAGTTGCGCATACAGTATCTAACAATAGAATAGAATAGAATAAAATATAATATATATAAGCACACATTATAGAACAGCAAAAGTAAATGCAGTGGAAACATTGTCCGTGTTGAAAAGTAAAGTAACAACACGTGTATTAACACTTAAAAAGAGGCACCAGTGTAGATATTGTTATTACTTCTAAAACTATCGAATAAAATATTTTTTTTTGAAAATACTATACCCAATTCTCTGAACCTTAGCGCCTAAAAGATGTGCCGTCTGTCACGTATATTATAATGACAATATTATTCTAATAACTAGATTGAAGATAGAGGCCGTGTGGTGACAGCTGTAAAAATACATTCGTCACCACCCCAACTCTTCCTGTGGGTGTCGTAAGAGTTTTCTAATCACTGACCATTATTTTATTGAACATTGATAATGGGCAGCAGCATCATCAAATCACCATAGATAGACAGATAAGATTTGTTTTAGTAAGTATTACAATATTTTGACGATGCTTGTGCGGATTGTTTCTGTTTGATTACTAAGTTGACGAAGCGTGTGGCGGATTCCATTTTGTATAATTTAAAAATAAAATTAATAAATTGCAATGTCAAAAAAAAAATCATAGTGAACACCCGCAGTAAGGTAGGTACCACGTTGAGGTGATTATGGGTAGTGACCTCTTAACGCGTCTAAACGCAAAGGCCATGGAAGAGGCCTAAGGCCAGGAGTGGACTAAAGGTGGATTTAGATCAAACGAGCATTCGCTGATTCTATTCCCCACTCTTCGAAATCAACGAATTTCGACGAATCACGTTTTGTGTAACGAACGAATTTTGTAGAGAAGGGGATAGAATAGCGTGTGTAATAATAATGCGTTTAGGATACTCCTGGGCCTGCCGCGGTACTGCAGTGCATCTGGGATGTTCGCTGAGGCCCATACGGATGGCTTTTATGCTATTATGCGTAAAAGAGTGGCGTCCCTATTGCATAGATTGCAGGATAGCACCAACAGTGTCCTAAATGCATTTGTTGACATAATAGACAGTCCACTCATGAGACGCTGGAACAAACTTCATCAGACCTGTTTTATGTATAATAATTTACTTTAATTTCATTTTAATTTGACATTTTATAATTTAATTTAATTTTTATTTAACTTAATTTAGTTTTTGTGCTGGTGTTATTTTGTTTCAGCTTCATTGTAATTTTTAATTTTTACTTTGTTTTTATTATTATTTTTGTTTTGTTACCGACATTTCTAATTTATTAAGTAATTGTAACTAAGATAATAATATGTAAATATAATTGTTACTAACACGGTACGGGACTTGTTGCCCGAAATAAATGAAATTCATTATTTATAGCATTTGACGTCTTTGACACATATCGTAAATCACGTTCGCAGATATATTTTAATGTTAATAGGTAGTAATAAATATCAATAATTTTAAAATATTATCGAACCGGGTTACTCACGTATTTAATTCGATGATTGCTCGACATGTTTCGACCTATTAAGAGGGTCCTCGTCCGCAGCACCCTCGGTCAAAGCTCGACGCGTACTTTATATGTTTGAGTCTCGCCTTAGTTATAATTCTAAAAACAATAATTTTAACTAAAAATGTACGTCAACTCAAGGGTAAGATTTTGAGATAGTAAAACCAAGATTGCGTTTTAAAAATGCGTGATTATACAATACTGCAAGTTTTTAGGTTTGTTTTTATTTTGTTTTCTATTGATAATGGGTGTAGTAGGTAAAGAATTTATTTATGCTTGGAATCGCCTTATCTGCCTTTATAGCTTTGTGGCTTGACCCTGCCGTTAAAATCCCGATGAGGGCATTTATTTGTGTGTAACTTATCACTAATATTAGTTTCTCGGTCATAGTTCTTTTGTATTTACCTATATTAGTATCTTTATACAGGGTATAAGTCTAATACGGGCGAAACTCTTAACGGGTGTTAGTTTACGACATAATAAGTACATTCAAATGACTTTTACTTAAAAATAGAGCAACAAAATTGTCCATACCAACAACATACGCGAGTTAAATACTCGTTGACAGCTAATTTCAAAAGCAGATGACATAACTGCCATATCAACAATAACAAATGTTTGTACCTACATTGCTGCTCCGATAATGTTTAAAAAAATCTGTTGGGTCATAATTAAGAGTAGCTTAAAAAAACCTTGTAATCCATGATTACACTAATGAATCCCATGCCTGGTTTAATTGATCGCCTGTATTAGATTTACACACTGTATATAGTTTGTCAAACTAACTTTAGCAGTAACAGTAACAAATCGCTATATGCATCTCTTTTTTTGAGTCGATTTCTTACCCTAATGTTAGTAAGAAAGAGACGGTATGATTCTATCTGTCTATGCCTCAAGTGAGTAAAACCCTAGACAAATTTTATATCGTCTCTTCCCCTTGTCTAACGTGGCGATTATGGGCATTTGCCTCCTAATGCGACTACACGCATAGTGAATAGGAGAGGCCTACGTCCAGCAGTGGACTGAGATAGGCTGATGATGTATCGTCGCGTCGCTTAGCAATCCACAACCCAAATTGAGTTTACCATGGATGGAACTACATAGTTCGATTTGTTTACACAAATCGATGGTTCCTCGGAATCGATTGTCTTAAAATATTTTTCATATTTTAAAGTCTTAATTGCGTAAACTTACGTTTAATAATATACTGACGTTTCGGGTATGACGTTACACCCGTGGTCGCAGGCAGACTGGCGAGAAACTATATCAACACCTTCGAGCTGCGCGGGTTTTTCGAACTACCCGCACTTGATCTTGATTATTCACTTCTTGGCTAGGGTTGTCACTAGGCCTACACACAACACTAACAACATTCAATGGCTTTAAAATGGATGTTTCACCACGCTTACATTCGTAAATCATGGGATTCCACGCGGACGAGTTAAAATATGAGTGATAATCGTGAAAGTTTAAACTAAAATATTTTTGTTATTTATCGAAACACTAGCTTTTGCCCGCGGCTTCGCACGCGTAGATTTTGGACTTATATGAAAAAAAAATGTTTTCAACCGACTTCAAAAAAGAAGGAGGTTACCATTTCGATAGTTATATATTATGCATGTTACACGGTTTCCTGCAAATAATGAATCCTATTTTGTTTTTTTTTCTCAGGAGATTCAAAAGTGGCCAAAATAAGTTTAACATTTGTGATATTTTTTTTTGGGTTTCGCCTTGACAATCATTTAATCGAATGTTGTTTCAAAGACAACGGTTCAAGTATTTTCATTTCATCGACAAGTCATTCTGTCGAAGAATAGTTTTCAGTAAATTTAAATCAGGGAATTTCGGGTTAAATTAAGGGGTTCTTATTTTAGTTTGGTTTAAATTTAGTAATATTTATTCCGCAGTTCTAAACTAACCCTGAACCTACTTTAATAGCTGTTTGTTTAATAGTTGTTTGGTTGTAATGTGGGGTCACAGTTGTAACCTAACTTAAACATATTTTAATAGCCGTTCGTTTCTATGTGGGGTCGCACTGGTCGCAGTTCTAACCAAACCTAAACCTACTTTGATAGCCGTTTGCTTTTGTGTGGGGTCGCAGTTCTAACCTAAACTAAACCTACGTTGATAGCCGTTTGCTAATGGGTGGGGTCGCAGTTCTAACCTAACCTAAACCTACTTGATAGCCGTTTTCTTTTGTGTGAGGTCGCAGTTCTAACGTAAACTAAACCTGCTTTGATAGCAGTTTCCTTATGTGTGTGGTCGCAGTTCTAACCTAACATAAACGTACTTTCAAAGCCGTTCGCTGCTGTATGGGGTTACTATTCAAACCTAACCTGAACCTCCTTTGATAGTCGTTCGTTTCTGTGTGGAGTCGTATTTCTAATCTAACCCAAAACCTACTTTGATAGCCGTTCGTTTCTGTGTGGGGTCGCAGTTCTAACCTTTCCTAAACCTAAGTAGAATCTTACCTTATTACATTCTGTTTGAAGTCTGTTTCATTGAACAGCAAATTAGTATGACATAATTAAATACTTAATTGCAAATAAACTACACGAATTAGAAAGCTGAATTTACAGTGAGGCGGCCCGTGTACCCGCTCTGCTTATACATATACTCGTACTGTCAGCGAGCTGTCAAACAAACATTTGAAATTCGTTCGCTTTGAATCATATGTCGCCATGCAAAATTGTAGATATTTTTAACGAACAACCAAATAAATATGATTTTGTCTAGACTTAAAAAATAAATCCTCACAATGACCTTTTATGTAGCAAACTGCATTAGTTACCAAAATTTAATATTAAAAGTATCTACATATTCATCGTACCTATGTTACTCGTATATAACATGGTATGTAGATAAGTACCTACATCTTCATTGGCAAGAACACTTCTATGAAGTTTTGAATTAAATAGCCCAACGAATCTTTAACCTTCCATTTAACCCCCATAGGGAATGAATTTTCAAAAACCTGAAACTCGTGTTTACTTATTTATTATTAAAAACATTCCTGTGAAGTTTCGAATAAAATAGCCCAACTTATCTTATTTCCCCACACAAACTTTAACCCTCCATTTAACCCCCATAGGGAATGAATTTTCAAAAAATCTGAAATACGTGTTTACTTATTTATTGTCAAAAACATTCATGTGAAGTTTCGAATAAAATAGCCCAACTAATCTTATTTCCCCATACAAACTTTAACCCTCCATTTAACCCCTTTAAGGGATGAATTTTCAAAAAACCTGAAATACGTGTTTACTTATTTATTGTTAAAAACATTCATGTGAAGTTTCGAATAAAATAGCCCAACCAATCTTATTTTCCCATACAAACTTTAACCCTCCATTTAATCCCTTTAAGGGATGAATTTTCAAAAAACCTGAAATACGTGTTTACTTATTTATTGTTAAAAACATTCATGTGAAGTTTCGAATAAAATAGCCCCACTAATCTTATTTCCCCACACAAACTTTAACCCTCCATTTAACCCCCATAGGGAATGAATTTTCAAAAAACCAGAAATACGTGTTTACTTATGTATTGTCAAAAACATTCATGTGAAGTTTCGAATAAAATAGCCCAACTAATCTTATTTCCACATACAAACTTTAACCCTCCATTTAACCCCTTTAAGGGATGAATTTTCAAAAAACCTGAAATACGTGTTTACTTATTTATTGTTAAAAACATTCATGTGAAGTTTCGAATAAAATAGCCCAACCAATCTTATTTCCCCATACAAACTTTAACCCTCCATTTAACCCCTTTAAGGGATGAATTTTCAAAAAGCCTGATACAAGTGTTTTCTTATTTATTATTAAAAACATTCCTGTGAAGTTTCGAATAAAATAGCCCAACTAATCTTATTTCCCCACACAAACTTTAACCCTCCATTTAACCCCCATAGGGAATGAATTTTCAAAAAACCTGAAATACATGTTTACTTATTTATTGTCTTAAACATTCATGTGAAGTTTCGAATAAAATAGCCCAACTAATCTTATTTCCCCATACAAACTTTAACCCTCCATTTAACCCCCATAGGGAATGAATTTTCAAAAAACCTGAAATACGTGTTTACTTATTTATTATTAAAAACATTCCTGTGAAGTTTCGAATAAAATAGCCCAACTAATCTTATTTCCCCATACAAACTTTAACCCCCCATTTAACCCCTTTACGGGATGAATTATCAAAAATCCGTTCTTAGTGCGCCTCTAGACATTATGAAGAATGTATATGCCAAGTTTGAACTCTCTAGGACCAGCGGTTTGGGCTGTGCGTTGATTTAAGTCAGTCAGTCAGTCAGTCAGTCAGTCAGTCAGTCAGTCAGTCAGTCAGTCAGTCAGTCAGTCAGTCAGTCAGGACATTGCCGTTTATATATATAGATTAATATTATCTCAAATCTAATGTAATTATTATTCCACAGGAGCCGAGTGAAATGCGAGTGGAACAAACTGTTCTGGTCAACGCCACACAAGCCAGACTCGAGGTACGTTACCATTTCGTTCATCATCATCATAATATCAGTCGAAAGACGTCTACTGCTGAACAAAGGCCTCCCCCAAAGATTGCCACAATGAGCGGTCCTGCGCCACCCGCATCCAGCGGATTGCGATCTTCACCAGGTCATCAGTTCACCTTGTGGGGGGCGCACCCACGCTGCGCCTTCCGGTACGTGGCCGCCACTCGAGAATCTTTCCGCCCCAACGGCCATCGGTTCTACGCTCAATGTGCCCCGCACACTGCCATATCAGTTTAGAGATTCGGAGAGCTATATCAGTTACTTTGGGTCTGCTACGGATGGTCTCCTTTCTCATCCGATCTCGCAGAAACCATTTATTTATTTAAACTTTTTTGCACAGTTAAAAATACTGATAAAACGGGCCGGACTTAAGGCAGTCTCTACAGTCAACCTACAGGTCAAACAGAAAACATTAATGGTGCCGCATTTGAAGAGTTCATTTAGGCTTAAATGCACTAACAAAATATGAGACAATAATATGGTTTCCATAAGACCTATTGCAGCCTCCCATTATGCTAAGTTCTTGTGAACTTATCTTTTTTCATATCATCCACCTAGTCATTCTAAAAAGGAAAGTTTGTAAAATTGCGAATGTATCTTGGAAATTCTTGCTTAGTGTTCTTGTGTTGGCCGTGTGGTGTAAGAATACATTTGTCACCAACCCAACTCTTGGCGCGGGTGTCGTAAGAGTCCACTGTCAATCCCAGTCCCACAGTTCAATCCCTTTGAATCACTGATCATTCTTTGATAGAAGAATGATGGCAGCAGCGTTCCTTCCTCACTTGACTTTACTTTAACTTACAGTTTTAATTAATTATGTTAATAAACAAAGCAATAAAAAAAAATCTTCTTTCAGAAAACTTTCCTATTTTGGAAATCGCCAAAAACAATAACATAGTCGCTCAGCCTTTTAGCAAACACTAGAAAATACAAATGAAAAACATTCCTAGTCAAACATGTCCCGTGTTCGGTGATGCTACGTTTACACCAGATTAGTGACTAGTGCTTAGTACTCATCGCGTTATACTTGAACGTAAGTAGCTAGTAAGTTGTCATTCATTGTGATCCTTGTGGACCTGGGTGGAGGTTCCGGGTTCGAATTCTAGCGAGGGCATTATTTGTGTATTTATTTATCACACGTATTTGTGGCTTGGTCGTAGCTGTCTATATATTTAAGTATCTATATCTATCTATCAATTATACTGGGTGTTTTCAAATTAGTCACGGATACCTTACGGTATGCATGTGTTCATGAAAAGGAATCATTTTACTTATGGGACTCATATCGAAAAATCGAAAAAATAAAATCCCTTTCTATGAAATGTTGATCACCCGATGAAACCACTTTGTAAGAAAAGGTGATTTTTCATGATTTCGATATGAGTCTCATAAGGAAAGTTGTCCGTTATCATGAACACATGCATACCCTAAGGTATCAGTGACTAATTGAAAACACCTTATACATATATCGTCACTTTACATCTCAAGCTTTAATTATTGTGGTTACCGTGGTACTAGGTTGATTTGTCATTTCCCAAGATATATTATGTATTTATTTTCGACAGTAGCTAAGCTTTAGCAAACAAATGTGTTAGTTTTTAGTAAAACGTCCCACTTTGTCGCTTACCATAAAGACGAGATTTCCTTGTATCTTCATATATAAATAAACTGACAAAGCGGCTTTATGGCTAACGACAAAGTGGGACGTTTTACTAAACTCACTCACAAATACTAAGCTTGTGTAAACGAAGCATAAGATATTCCAGTTATGTCTCCCTCCCCGGGGCTTTCGTAACGCAGTTTGAGAACCGCAAATGTAGAAAAAAGGAACGTGCTTGGAAAAACGAAGCTTTCGTGGAACAATAACGGAGTTAAAATGTCTGGAGTACGTGCATATATATATGCGCAGATCACTTGTCTTATTATACTTGGTTCCCGAGAGCAAACATACATTCGAGACCTCAAAATAATCTTCACACATCATCAGCCTATTTTAGTCCACTACTGGATGTAGGCCTCTGCGATTAACTATGCATATCATAGATATCATTGTTTGTTCAGGTTTATTTTTTTTGGGCAATAAACTTCTTTTTAGTTTTTTTTAAAAATGCTCATAATCTATAATCTTCAGTTTAGCGATTTTGAGAGCTATATCGGTTACTTTGGTTCTGCTGTGGATGGCCTCATATTTAATACGACTCCTAGCATAGCCCTTTCCATTGCCCTTTGGGTGACTTTGAGCCTTTTTATGAGGCTCATTGTAAGCGATCACGTTTCAGTACCGTATGTCATCACTGGCAACACACACTGATCAAAGACTTTCGTCTTTAAGCACTGCGTACCTAATATTAGACGAAAAGTTATGTCCTATATTCTCAAACGCTGCCCAACCGAGTCGAATGTTATGGATATTAAGCGACAAATATACGGTACGACACTCAATTTGAGTCTTAATCGTATATCGTAATCGTCTTAATCGTTTTGCTGGTGGTAGGACCTCGTGCAGGGTCCGCCCGGATAGCTACCACCGTCTTACCCGTTAACCTGCCGCTAAATAGTAGTGTTTGCACTGCTGTGTTTCGGTTTGGGGGTAAGATAGCCGGTGTAATTACTGGCATAGAATAGAGGCAATCCATCTAAGTCCTCACGGTAGGCAGCGCATTGGCGAGTTTGTGGTCACTATGTCCATGGGCCTCAGTTCCTGCTTTTCATCAGGCGGGCTGAGAGCTCAGTTGTCTACCTTCGTCACAGAAAATAATGTCTCTTTGTGTTTGAGTGACTAAAAGACATAGAAAACAAGCGTGACCACAAAATTAGATTTGGATAGAAGAAACAAGTTCATTCATTGGTATGGCGGCCGAACATGTCAGATTTTGTACTGAAGTTGTTACTTGTCTATGATTTTAAATATGTCTCAGGCCCTTGAGTATTCATATTTTTTGTGTTGTTGCAATTAGGAGGCATTATTAATGTTTTTGTTCACTTCAACTTACAAAATTTGACGCCCGAAAGCTGCAAGCCGCGATTAAAGATGGACAACTCAGTGGATTTCACTGAGTTCATTTGACACGCTAAGTAGATACGTTTGCTTGATCTATGGTATATATGACAACTGTGAGCGTGACTGAGGAACAAATATTTTAGAACAAAATGTGTCCTCACCGGGATTCAAAACCTTTATGGCTTTTAGTTTCACAGGCAGGGTCAATACGGACTGCACTACAGAAGCCGTCGAAATGTGGTATGTGGAGTCTGTTACGAAATCTTTTGTATGGTGTTATGAATAAAAGTCGGCTATTGCTCTGCTTTCGTGGAAAGCACCTGTCACAGCCACCTACCTACTTAGTATTTATGAAGGTGTCTTCTCTTTAAATATGTTTGCATTTTTCAGTGTTGAGGCGAAACGTGCCGACTTTGTGTACATTTTTTTGAGGTTATTTTGCATTGATGACAATTTTTTCAAAGATAGTTTTAACCACTGGAATTCAATGTTTTTTTTGTAATTTGCCGAGTAGTAATGTAACGCAAACTAATTAGACACATGAAAGAAGAAGAAATAGCTATTGTATTGAGAGTTCTGACTAAGAAAGAATCATGTGGTGGTAGATACATTGTCTGTTTAATTATTTACGAGTAAGTATGTATGAAATTAAACATTAATTTTCGATAAAACAAATGAAATTAGGACCTTCGCTTTGAATAGATAGAGTAAATTGTTAAAGTAACTGGTCACTTTACCTTGATTTAGTACCTTGCTCGCTTAGAATGTCTATAGTGAGCTAATGAAACTGGAGGTTCCGGGATCGAATCCCGGCGAGGGTACTGTTTATATATTTACTATCACAAATATTTGTTCCTTTGTCGTGGCTGTCTTATGTATTTAAATATCCATATACCTATAAAAATCATCAATCTATTATATATAATTCTCCTGCTTGGTACTCACATCACAAGCCTTAATTGGGCTTACCATGGAACTAGGTCAATTATTATGAAATTATGTCATGATATTTATTTATTATTGTTTTAGGGGTACTATCTACGTGTTGTTTATGAATCTGGATCCTACAAGAATAAGCGTACATAGCTCGTATAACAACAAATTTGCTCCGCCGTAACTTTGCGAAGTTGTAATGAAGATAGATCTGACGCGAGCTTCATAAAAACTTGTGTCGAGTAATTACGGAACAGCTCAATTGATTGTTAGTGATATACGCCAAGTTTTGCCAGAACTATTAAGCAATGTTAGTGAATTAAGATTGAATGAATATTTTCTTGCTATGTGGTGACGGCAGTAAGAATACATTTGTCACCACCCCAAGGAAGATTTGGGGAGGTCAAACATGAAAGACTTATAAGAGTTATACTCAAGTCATGGCACAGTTTCTAACACAGTCCAAAGAAGCAATGTGTAGGTCCCTTACACTTATTTAATAGACTTACATCCACGTGACTAGTGACGTGGCGTTTGACTGACTGCTTTTGTCCCACAATATCGTAACAGATGTGCCTACCATAGAAAAAATCAACTGCGAAAGACTCTGTTTGCCACGGGACTCGAACCCGCCTCCTCCAAGTCACCAGCTCAGCGTGCTCCCAATTACACCAGACGATCTTCCGTCGATAACAGCGAATTTAGCCAATGTTATTGTGAAACTAATCACAAGCGATCTGTACTTAATGTTTCGAAGGTTGACTGCTTTTGTATTTGACATGGCGGCAAAAAGATTAAGCGGTAGCTAAAAAAAAAGCATGCTTCCTGGCCCTTATACCACAAAACTTTGCAAGTATGTAACTTTACAAAACTTTGTATGGGAATCTATAGAATATTGTAGAATTGTACGTTTGTAAAGTTTTGTGGTATAGGCCACAGCTCTACCCAATTCTAGAACTCCAAAAGTGGAAACATATTTCTCATAAAGGTTTCTTTCTATTGGCTCTTTTATGTAAAAACCTTTTAATTTGTCACCAGCTCACCGAATCAGAAGCATCCTGGGTAGCCTCTCTGCTGTGCTTGGGCGCAGTCTTCGGGTCCATACCAGCAGGTCTCATCTCAGAGTACTTCGGCCGTAAGAAGACCCTACTGTACCTCGCTTTGCCATTACTAGTGTCCTGGATCATGGTTGGCTCAAGGTATATCATTTTATACTTTCAAATCCTTTAAAACCGCTATGAACTAGTTAGAAGTACCCCATACAGTAGACCATACAGCAACCTCGAAATTCGCAAATATCGGACGTCTGGTGTCATACTTCCTGGCGGTGACATGGTGACGTACAGTATTCAAACTAACATCAATAAAATGTACATGAAATGTACGTAATTGTACGCCAATTAAAAAAAATTGTACTACACGTACGAGACGAGAAAACGGTGTTAATCTGTCACCGCTAGGAAGCATACTTCCTGGCGGGGGCTATTTATTTTGTTATGTTACGGCCGAATTTTCAATGGGCATGTCAATGAGAAAATATGTACGAGAAATGTACGTTCTGGTCCTAAAGCATTTTTGGGTATATCTATCTCATAGGTGCTTTAATTTGGTACTAAAACATTTCAATGGAACTTGATTTATTTAACGTGTTTGATCAATTATATACATCAACTGTTTCCCTATTCATCATCATTGTAAATAACTTCTGCGCGTAATGATATAGGAAATAGGAGTATGATTCGTTATATTAGAAACGAGAAACTATTTCTACGGAGATATTCAGCAATACCAGAACGTACATTTTTCGTACATATTTTTTAATTGACATGCCCATTGAAAACTCGGGCGCAACATAACAAAATAAATAGCCCCCGCCAGGAAGTATGCTTCCTAGTGGTGACGGATTAACACCGTTTTCTCGTCTCGTACGTGTAGTACATTTTTTTTAAATTAGCGTACAATTTCGTACATTTCATGTACATTTTTTTGATGTTAGTTTGAATACTGTACGACACCATGTCACCGCCAGGAAGTATGACACGACGTCTGTCTCTGTGACTCAAATGACGTCTGGGTTGGAGTGACAGAAATGCTGATTTCGAAGTTTGTGGTAGGTCTACCGTTGTCCCTCGAGGAAATCTCGACAGATAAATCATTCTACAAGCGGATCCTACACGGAAGGAAATTTCTATTACCGCACATCTGTGTGGTATCACGATTGGGAATAAGCGGATTTAAAACTGGATGTAACTGTCAACATCGTGGGTCCTTTGTCAACAGCATTGGATGCGTTTGTCGGCAAATAAAATAACCAGTTTCAGTGTTGGCAGATCTCGATTCTGATGTTTTTGAAGTTTGGATCCACAACTCACAGTAGTCTAAAAAAGCCGTGATAGTAATGGTATGAATTCATAATGATGATTATGAAGCATTGTCCATGCAAAGAGTATCATATGCAAAGAGTATGATGGAGATACTCTTTTAAGTTCCGACATGGTGCCAATCAAAATTATAATATGATTACCTGAAAATAAGCAGCTAAATTAGTTTATACCTAGTATTTTTGCAATTTTGTAGGATGTTCGAACCAATAAAGGAGCTCTTTGCCCTGCCGATTGCAACTTTCTATACGACACCCTCTCATTTTGTCATTTGATAAATAAACCATATTTGTTTTTTTTTTCAATTATGATAAATAAAAATTAGGAGTCGTTACCGAAGTACGAATTTCAAGAAAAGCAAAACCCTTAATATTTGTTTATCATAATTGCAAAAAAATATTTTCAAAATTGCAAAAATAAGAACCACCTTAATAGGTACCAAGACACCTGAAGCCTTAAAGAAAAGAGCGTATTACCATCTTCAAGGTCGGCAACGTTCTTGTTATACCACGGGTGTTGCGTGTCCATGGGAGACGGTGATCGTTTACCATCAGGCGATACGTCTGCTCACTAAAAAAGAAGTCTATGTCCCCATAAAGCCCACGCTTACCTTAATTATGTCCACAGTCCCAACGTCTACGGGCTGTACGTGGGTCGCTTCGTGGGTGGCGTGGCCGTGGGAGCCTTCAGCGTGGCCATCCCACCCTACGTGGCCGACATCGCTGAGAAACATCTGTGGCCCACGCTCGCGAATTTCTACCATGTGCATTTCTCTTGTGGCATCTTGTTTGGATATATCATTGGTATGTATTTTATTTATTTACCACCTTATTCATTTAATCAATCAAATCAAAACGTAAATGTCACAAAATTAAAATACGTAATAGACAAATCCAAAAGTAACTTACAACAACACATGATCCACAAGAACCTAAAAATACAACTAAAACATAGTACAATAAAATAAAACTAAAAAGAAATCAAATCTAGGCCTTATAAACGTCTTTTAACTGAGCAAATCGCTAAGTATTGTTTTGTCGCTTTTGCTTTCATAGACATATTGGTAAGATCGAAAGGGACAAACAATTTATTTAACAGCTTGTTAAGTTAGTTTATTGCACAAAAATCGTACAGAAGGCGGACTTAATGCTGTGGAGTATTCTCTACCAGTCAACCATGGGGCAAACAGAGAAACTATGTGTGTGAAGTTGCTGGTTTTTTTATATTACCTATACATAGGAGCCAAAAAATAAGTTTTAATGTAAAAGTTGGCTAACTCGCATTCTGAATCCACTTTTTCTGTCTGTTATTGCCATGGTTACGGTCACCTGATTCACGCTGGTATTATGCAAAATTATGCTACTTAAACTATGCAGACATGCATTTTTCTAATGTTAATAAGCTCTTACCTTAATGGGCCATCTACAAACATGGACTACAAGCATATTTGCATAGTTTAAGTAGCACAATTTTGCATTAAACCAGTGTGACTCAGGCGACCGTAACCATGGCAATAACAGATAGAAAAAAAGTTGATTCACCCATGTAATATGCCGGTTGATTTGCTTACACACATTGGTTTGTTATTATAAGAGTATATTTACCCACATGCAAACGCCAACATTGCATGCCAACGCCAGGATCTTTAGAAACATTATTTTTAAAGATTTTGAGTGGGAAATTGATCCAATAGTTCCGATAAACAGGTGACTGATAAACTCCAGTAATAGAATCGCTACACTGTGAGATCTGTATTTACAATTTTACCTTTACAGGTATGGTCCAAAGCACAACTTGGCTGTCAATCCTCTGCGCCAGCATACCAACCGCCTTCTTCATCGCTTTTATATTCCTACCTGAGTCTCCCGCCTACTACATGTCTCAAGGCAAAACCGCCGAAGCAAAGGCAGCCTTGAGGTACTTCCGGGGCATTGATAACGATATCGATGCTGAGCTTAAAGCCTTGAAAGAGCACATCAGAAACTACGCCAGAAACAGGGTCACCTTCAAACAGTTATTCAAAACCAGGTCTACATTGAAAGCATTATTCGTCTCTTTCGGGCTCATGATCTTCCAGCAAATGAGTGGTATCTATCCCGTTCTTTTCTACACAGAAAAGATATTCAAAGATTTTTCAATTTCTTTGAACCCGCCTGGAGCTGCTATCATTTTAGGTTTCTGCTTGGTATCTTCAACATATTTCTCAACTATGCTTTTAAGATCTTTTAGACGAAGAGTTTTATTGATGATTTCTTTCATGACTATGGCTGTTAGTTTAGGTTCCTTAGCGATTTATTACCACATGAATGCTGGTCGGATTCAAGATAGTAGTACATGGGTGCCTCTTTTTACTCTTTGTATTTATGTTATTGTGTATGCTATGGGAGCTGGTCCTATCCCCTGGTTGATGCTTCGTGAGATCTTTCCTGCTAATGTGACTAGAAGAGCATCTGCTATCACAGCTGGATTCCATTGGTTCCTTGCCTTTGGAGTCACAAAGCTTTACCAGAATTTAGTCGCCAATGTAAAAACAGGTTGGACTTTATGGCATTTTGCGGTAACGTGCATAGTTGGCACGATTTTTATTTACTTTTTCGTGCCTGAAACGAAAGGGAAGACGTTAGAAGAAATTCAGAATGCTTTCGATGGAATACAGAAAAAGAAAAAGCACAGACATGTTATTGAAGTTGAAAGTATGTCAGATGCAGAAGCTGTATAAGATTGTGTCATAATGTAAATGAATGTTTTACTCTTATGAATGCATAATGACACCTTTTCAGTAATAATATTTAGTTATTTGTGTTTGTGACAGTTTATCAAAATTTAAGCAAATGTGTGTCTGTGTTATAAATATGCTAAAA